>JAODLL010001231.1:0-13335 GCA_026546735.1 Forbesichthys agassizii | reverse complement strand
ATTATATTAAAAATCCACATTCAAATCTGACGGATAAATTACGAAGATAAATTAATAATCCTACCATATTTCTCCCTTTTATCATAACGGATATAGGACGAAAAACCTGTTGTCGGTGGAGCCTTCCTATTGGGATCCTTGAGAGCATTAGGGAATCGAGACAGACCCAAGTCTGGTGCAAGGGTCAACTTGATGCTCGCTGCAACTCAGTGTCTAGGTTTAACGAAGATCAACGTGGGCCTGTCTAAGAAGCGCCTTACAGCAATCCTATTATTAGCTCTTATTAGACAGGCATTACTTAATCAAATGAACACTTGAATGATCACTATTTATTCAGCTAATCTCCATCTTATATTATTTGCCTCCTAAAATGTATGTTAATAAGATTGGCAGACATGTTCAGCTGTAGCCTATTTAGTCTATCCTTAAAATAAAAAAATCACATTTCACACAATTACAATTGTGTACAACTACACAATCCATCCTATTTTTCTGTTATTTTGAGTATACTGATTTGACAAACGTGTTGTATAACCGGCTGAAATATCCCATCTTCCATTCATGTCATGATATTTTATTAAGACAATTCAAAATATGCGCACTGAAATAGGCCTATTTCATGAGTTGTTTTTCGCTTTAAATTTGTTTTGAGAGGACTTTTCATTTTTAAAATGAAATTCTAGGTTACTGCGCTAATGGCACTATAGTTCGTTTATTAAGTAACTCAGACTCCACTAAAATATGATACCATATAGCATACTATATATTGTCCTATCAGCGTAACAAATAATACATTAAAATAAACTTAGATAAACTCTATAGATATCAAAATGAAACACACAGTTTTCTCTTTAAAGTCATGTAGCCTAGATTATGATGTTATTTCGTTGAAGTCCTTACCTCATTGTTCAACAGCTTATCCTCGAAGGCAATGTTCATCGAGTCAAAAGATCTCCCTCTGCGTGGTCCATCGATTTTGTTTGAATACATTTTATAGCTCTGGTTTAGTCTATTTATTTGCTTATGGATGTTTAAAAAAACACCAGCTAAAGATGCATGAAATGCGTCGCGCTTTGGTATTTAACCTCAGTGAAGACCAGGAGGGCGGGGTAAGGGTTAAGAGAGGCAGTATAGGTATAGGCCTAATCACCTCCCAACAGCAGGCAATGGAAAGAACATGCATCGGCCACGTAATTAGGTATATGCTTGCCTGTGCCATTTTAGAGAAGGTGTATGTGATCATCTTGAAAAAAGCAAAATGTTCCTTAAACAACAATAGCCATTTGTGATAGCAGTGTATAAAGACACTTTAATTTTCTGGATGCTGAAAATAAGCTCTATGCTCCATCCCTCCCTGCCTTTAAAATAGTTAACACACAATTGACCTTATACAATAAACCAAAGATACATTAATAAAGGATAATACTTGATATTATATATTATTGTAACAAGCTAGAATAAGTGAACACTGTGTATACTGTTCACATATGCCATTTTGATGAAAAGTTTGAGAAGTGAATGCAGTGTTGGTGTGATTCTGTTCACAATTGTGTTTGTGGTTTTGTGTTTTCAGTTGTGAGAAAATTATCCATATATAAAACAAGCCTTTGATCATGTAATAAGTCAAATGAATAACCGACATCTTCATTGGTCTTGAATATTTCCAGCCATAGTCCCATTAGGATAACCTCTTTAGCCTCTCTGGTGAGTGGTGTTATCCAGTCAATGTTTCATATACTCTTCGTCTCCATTCCTTACTTTCTCCTCTCCCCCACCTCCTATCTCATATATTTATCCATTTGCTTCTTCCCTTAAACACACCAAACCATCTTGAAAATATTACAACAGTATTTAATACATTCTTACCTTATACCTAATCTAAAACAAAATTATGATTTTTGTGTGTACCTAACTATTTTTGTAAAAATATGTTGTACTCAAAAACACTCATATTGCCACATTATGCCTCAGTGCCAAACACAAATATTTAACATGATGGAAATGTTCCAGGAACAAATAATCCACATTGTTGATCAAGTAACAAGGAGCCTCACATTTAGTGCAGTGTTGTATTGCTGTAACTTCACAGGACCCATAAAACATAATAGACATGGCTGATGCACGTTCATTCCTTTGATACCCGAGACATGGACACGCTTTACACAGCTGAGAATTAAAGCAGTGATGGGCACTTCCTATTCTCTGAGGGTGGAAACACGTCTCTACACAGTCAGATGTTTTGCTAGTCAAGCGTATTATACTGTTGAAACACGTTATACAGGAGCAGATGTAGGCAGGATAACAAGTGTTGTTGATATGACAGTCTTTGAAACAATATCCACCCCTGCTTAACAGGTTATGCTGAAATTCAACATGTCAAAATATAATTTTCATGGTTGGAAGAACAAAGTTGAGAAAGGTAAAGAATAAAGTGGTGATTGCTGCCCAAACATTGTACAGTAGCTCTAAATGAGCTGTGGGGCACTGCTCATCAGAACTAACAGACCCAGCTTTAACGCCCCTGTAACCAAGGCTTTGATCTTCTCATCCCTGGACCCAAGACCAGATCTCCATGTGCATTAGTGTCACAGAGCCAGGTGTGTGATGTGTTTCATGCTGCAATCACCTCTTGATAATAGTTTTGTAGAATCTTACAGTGTCAGATGTAATCCTCTGACACACACACACACACACATGCATGTTACTGCTGCCCGATACCATCTATACTGTATGTGTCTGCAGTGTGAACTGCTGACATGGGTCTATGTTCTTCCAATGATAGGATATTTATGCAGGTGTCACTAAATGCTTAAAGCCAATAAACGGTTTGATGAGTGCCAATGGTTGTATATTAACATAAACCCAGATAGGGTTGATTAATATGTAAGATAATTTAAACACAAAAATAACACAGTAATTGAACAGTCAATGTGCCTATAGGCCAGGGCATGAAAAGTGCTGTACTCTGCCACATCCAAATGACGGCCATATGCATTCATTGTGAAAATACGGTTCAACCGCTGCACTGTATTTAATTCCCTTCACTGCTAGCTGAGTCTGCATATGCACACACATGAGCACAATTGGATTAGATGATGATTTGCATTGTTTACCGAAGTGAGCTACAGGCTTCTGCTTTCCTTTTGTTGAGGCTCTTGTGCCCTCATTTGACATTTAGAAAGCATTCAATACACTGACCCATCTCATTACACAGCCCACTGTCAACAAAGCCATCTACAGCTCTGGCCCAATGGGCAGTCACATCTAATTCCACTAATGCCCCAATGTCACTCATCATCACAATAGATAGTGGCCTTGAAAACATTTGATTACATTCATCAAATTCTATACCAGGGAAAATAATTACTAACATTGCTCAAGGTCTTGAGGAGATGCTACCTTTCCAAAGTAACATAAATTATGTTAATATCAACAACATAGTCACACCAAATACAGAGAGCTACACTATGGGTGGTCTGTTCCAGTTCTGTTAACTTTAATCAAAGTGATTGACTGTCTGAGCATTGAGCTGCCTGACATACCCCAGGATTAGTTTACCTATTCCAAATAGCCCACCAGTGCATCATTAGTTTGAGTGAAATTAGGCATTAAACCTAAATTATAATACTTACATGAAAAAATAACACAAATAAAATAACACAAATAAGATAAAAAAAAACTGTTTTAAAGAGAGATTGTTTGGATACCATTCAGCTGTTGATTAAAATATCTATCTACTGTAATGTGCAATTAAAGCTAACCAAACACATACTTTTAGTACCTGGGGGATTGGGGTTTGGTTGGTACTATTGTCAATGTGGTACTCTCGATTTAAGCAGTCCTTTGTGTTCAGTATAGGCCTATGTTTTAATGTGACTTTCAGTTGCTTGTGCATCAGAGTATTGCAGACCTTAATAATGCAATCCCACCTAATAGGAGAATGGTTTACAGCTTACATAAACTTCCTGAAGTAATTCAGGTCACTATAATTAGCTCAGAATCTTTCATTTCAGAGCAAACAACAGCATATGTCATTTGTTGACAGACCTCACAAATGTACACAAAGACACCACAGGACAGAACATCTGCCACCTTTAACATTATTTAATATTAAACAAATTAATGAGATTGATAAACAAGTGGCAGTCTTTTAGTTTATATTAATACAAATATAACATTTGAAGAAAAAAATAAAACCATATATCCTGAAGAAATCATCAATATGCTTTTTTTAAATACACAAAACTATTTTACGTATTACAGATTACATGTTGGACACATTTTCCACTCAGCAGTCATTTTATAAAAATACATACTAAGTAAAGATACCAGACATAAGGATTTTGACTAAAAATTTGAAAGACTGACCCAGACATTATAAGGATGTTGAACTCAATATAAAGGTCAAGGTCAGGCAGCATAAGTAAATGAAAGCATAAACGTCACCAGTACATATTTGGCACACAGAAAACATCTACGTCTTTGATGGTGATGACAGTGAGGGAAATGTTTCATTGTGATCCTGTTGACATGACATAGAAAGCCTGGGAACACAGGAAATGAGCTGAAGGGGCTTTGATTGCACACAGCGCCACAAGGCATCTTAACAAGCCCTGCCCAGGTGGATGTGAATAGGGTGGGCTTTGTAATCAAAGGAGAGTGAACGTGACAGGCTTCACATAATACATTTCTTTTTTGCCATAATGGGGGCTCGTCCGGCAACAGACTCCACCAGTGACATCAGGATTTCCCAGTTTGCATGAGAAAACTCCACTCGCTCACAATTGAGCATTATACGATGTCAATGAGACATTTTCTGAATGCTTACTTTTTACATTGGTTAAGAAACTGCATTTGTCAGTACATATTACAGATCATGTCTCCATTTCCCTTGCAGAAATAACATTTAATCATAAAACCTAACCAAATTCTGCTTAACATTATAATGGCGACCAACATATGGTAATTTTATTATGCATTGTTGAGAAAAAAGAAAACTGCATTTCACTGCAAGGTAAAATGTAATTTAATGAACAGCAAGCCATGTGGGCAGAGGTCAGCAGAGGAGGAAATATCTGACATCCGGCACCAGCATCCCAGCAAAGCATCCAGGTCTGTAAAAGACAGGGTCCACTACACTTTTAGCAACATGTCAGATCCTATCAGGACCTTAACTGGCAGATAGGCAATGGATCTGACAAGGCAGCGAAAAACCTCCAAGCTTCACTCCCATCTCAGTGACATATCAAGGCTAGGAGCAGGCCCTCGGGACAATTCATCGCTCAGAGTGGAAGTCACATGCCACAAACAATATTGAATGGACAGGAGTGATTTCATTGACATCACAAGAGCGCTAAAGAACAGGGAAAGCTTTCCAAGAGATCAAAGCAATACTTATTGACATTGACCATCTGTGTACTTCTCATGCATTGCATCCTAGAGTCCACATCCGTCTAGGGAATAGCAAGGCGAACACTTTTTGGCCATATAGTGACCTTCTTCCTTCAGACTACTGAATTCTGGATTTCCACTAGAAAGAGTGTTCTACATATGAATCCAGCCTTTAATTAAAAAGCTGCTATATTCACAGCCTTCGTAAGCTGGCTGGATATGCGCATGATGTCCAGCTCTCCTCTCTTGAGTGGGTGAAACGCAGCATTTGGAAACCAAATGAGTACATTGTTGCCGGCCTCGGGCCTTTCATCTCATTTTAATTTCCTTACTGAGTGACTGTCACCCTCTGGTAAACACTTGATGTTGTCATCAGCTTGTCCATTACGCATATGCTTGGAAAGGATGACTCAATATGATTAATTTGATCTTAAATTAAAGTAAGGCTTTCATATATAGCCACAGGGTATTTTCTCATGATTTTATATAATTATATAACATAAGCACATGTTATACCAATTATATGTGTAATATAAGTATTTACTGTAATAAATATGTCCAATATTATGATGGTGATTCCTATAAAGTGAAAATATTTTGTGAGATTGTGTGTGGTCATGCCAAATATAAATTCATTTAGATGAACAGAAAAGCTAGATTGTTAAAAAAAACAAAAACATTTAATAATAAAAAAAAAAAAAATGAAGAACAAGTTATAAAAGTATGGTTAACACAATAACATTATGGCAAGAATAACTTCTCTAAAATCATTAATAAAATGAAACAATTGCGATTGTGTGCTGCCTACATGTATGTCTACAGAGTGATTGTGATGAGTCCCAACAGGCTTGGTGGAACAATCTTCACAATAGTAGTACTGAGCAGTTGTCTGGGCAAATGACAGGAAATGTTCCATCAGACAGGAAGCCTTTTCTTCACAATGGCTGCCAACCTAGGCTCAGTCTCTGATAGCACAGACTCCAGGTGCTGCAACTACACAGGTGGAGAGAAGAGTGGAGAATAAGCACGTACTTTCCACAGGAGATCAAACCACAAACAACAGAGTACACCCTTATAGCTTCTAACGTGACATGGCTTTATGAAACCCTGTCAGCTTGGGATTTGCCAAGAACAGACAATTCAATATTAAAATAAAACATAAAATGTAAACTACACATTTAGATGCAAATTTGGATGATCATCATAACATGCTGGATTTGCTTACATATCAAGAAGTCTGATCTCTCCCCAAAACAAATTAAATTCTACATAGAAATGTAATCATACAAACTTTAAGAAGATGTGTAACATGGCCATGGATAAGGTGCGTCTACTACATCATTGTCTTTATACAAGGGTAGAAGGATAGAACTGAGAAGTGTGTAGAATAAATACATAAATATATATACACAGTTATTTATTATGGTTGCTGCTTGCATTTAATGAGGAAAAATGGGTGCACACACATTAGGAATTGTTTTCAACAATGCAGAACTGCACTGACCCACATTAGAGACCCACATTGGACTCACTCCACCTCTGAATATAAAAACACTTACTGCTGGTGTGAACTGAGGAAGTAAGCTGCCCACTGCTGAGAGACAAGTCTTCTCTGTCAGATAATCTTTCTTCACCAACATCTCCACTGCATCCTGCGTAGACCAGCCAAGACATACTGTACATAAGGATTTACCTTTTATTGAATCAATCATCTGGGGGATTCTGGACAGTTCTGGACTGCACATAAACTTTCCCAAATGACATGCACAATTAATGCAAAGAAACAAAGAATGCATGTTTTCATTCAAATCTTCATCTCAACACCTACGTTTGCCAGAACTCTAGATTATCTTGTTCATTAGGTGTTAATCACAAACGATCTAAAACAAGGTCTATATTAGGTCAAACGTTTCACAATTTTCCTTCAAAAAGCAAAAATCATTTTGATCGATCCGTTAGTAATCAAGCATGTCCTATCTCTTACCTTGGTGATATGAATAAAGATGTCAGCTAGAAACTCAGCTGTTGTCTCTACCAGGGCCTGGAGATGTTCATCTTTAGTCTCTTCCCCATAGCTGGTCCCATTTGCAGTCTTGCTCTCCTGATACTCTGTGTGGAACTGAAGGACCCGCAACATAGTCCCAACAAGAGGCAGGTGGTCTAAAGGTTGGGTAATGATATGTAGATGTAAACCTTGACATATTATTTATACTAAGAATCATCAAACACTGATACAATACTGGTATACTGAAAATGATGCACTACAAATCAATAGATGATGAAATAATAAGTAGCTGGATTGACACTGGATTGATGGGAGTGTCTATAAAAACAAACACAGAAAACTGCAAAGTTATTTTAATAGGAAGATATTGAGCTCTTACTAATTTCACTGCCGTCTGACTGATTTTGGCATCTGTAGAGAGCTGACATCACTGCCAAAGCCTGGACCAAAAGGATCTTTTGCTCTAGCAAGATAAGCGGGGGATCGTCTGGTTGGCAGAGGTCTTCACACACAACCTCACCAAGAAAGTCCCATACTGCTTTGCCAGGTCCACCTGTAGAGACTTGATGAACAAATGTGTTTGTTTATGACCCGTGTCTTCCCCAGCTGATCCTTTTCGTTGATTAAAAATATAAAATCTTATCGTTTCAAGGTTGGGTCTTACCCAAAGTCTCAATTCCCTCGTCAACCGTTGTGAGGAGTTGGAGGGCGTGCAGGTATACTTCAAGGCCATCTGGTCTCTCGGACCTGTAAATAGAAGCAATTTACTCTACAGCATGTGCCTTTGCTGACTACACAGAATTAAGAATTAAGCTGAAGTGAAACTATTCAAGCAGCAAATGCCTATTTTGTTTTGGACGGAAGAGATTACAGTTACTGGTAGCTGCTAGATGTAGACAGGTTTCTACATGTTTCCGGTTATGACTGACAACTAAAAAACGGATACAGTATAGTAATTATATTACCTTATAACATGTTTGGCTGTCCCGAGAGTTGGAATCTAAATCCATTTAGTTTTTCCACATGGCTTCAGGAAATGTGAAGATCTGTAGGCTACATCTAGTCTGTCTAGGTAGGATATAGCCGTCTATGTTGTCTACGTGTCCCATAACAACATCCTTTCAACATTTTCACTACGAATATATGTTTAAAATTAACAGATTTGATGGAGACAGTGATTCCATTTCAAGTGATTAGCGTTTGTCCCACACAGTGCGGCCGTCTGATTACCTGTCAATCAAACTCTGGTGAAAGGTCCATTAGCCACTAAAGCGTAAGGACGTGAAGCACCTGGTCTAAAAACCGGACAGAGCGATGTTAGAAACATAGCCTTACCTCAGCTGCTTGGCGGCTTCAAGAAGTGATGAGGTCACATCCTGGTGGCTCTCCCCCTCGTCCACCTCGCTTGGCTGAGTTGTGATCCAACTCTTCATCAGATCCTCATCCAAGTCAAATAGCTTGTCAACAAGCTCCCCGACCTTCAAGAGTAGATCCACTGCAGAGAACACACACACATATTTCTATATGGCAACCATTTTACAATAGTTACAATAGTGTAGAGAATTCTTATAATTACACAACAAACAACATTGTATACAGTTTGGTATCACTATGACACATGGTATAAAAACACAGGTACTGTTAGTAGAGCTGCACATGATGAAGCACAGGTTGGAGCACACAGAGGTCTGCCGCCGTAGTCGCTGAAGCCACAGAGGACACGCGTCTCCCTGAGACACGCAGGTGAGCAGTAGCCTGTGTGGACATTACCAGGAGACAATGGGTGCTTGTGACCTGAACAACAAGCCACCTGATTTAGCAGCGTTTAATACACTGTATATGCCGTTTGGTTATAAACAGCTTTGAAGACATATGCATTTAAAGACTTAGATTCTAGTAGAAAGGATGCAGTGCCATCTAGTGTTGCGAATGCAGATTGACAACCACTGCATTACCTGCTAGTCTCCAGAAGGGTGGGAGGATCAGTGTCTCCAAGCAAAAGCAACAGCACAGCCCTGTGGGCAAAGAGGACATTGTGTTAAACAGAATCCCGGAACCAGAAAATGCCCATTGACAAATTACATTGCCATGGCTCGGCTCTTACCTACCCTAGGTCTTCGTTCTGACTCAGAGACAGACACGTGTCAGGAAAACAAGCGATATTTCCTAGGATTCCAACACAAATCTCCTAGTGTACGGAAAAAAAACAAAAGTAGAAGATTCATAGTGAGAGCACATACATTAATTTATAGTGCCTGAATGCTGGCTCAAGCTTTTAAGACTGTGCTAAAAGGCATGTAGAGTGATGTTGATTCAGAAGTATTTTACTTTATTGCAACATACTCACTGTAAGTCGAGGACATTGAGATTTAGCTATCACTCCCAGGAGGATATCTGCAGCCTTGAACTCCTCCAGAAAACCAGCTACATCCTACAATCACATAATAAAAATACAAAATGAAATATACACACACATACAGTATCTCACAAAAGTGAGTACACCCCTCACATATTTGCAAATATGTGAGCATATCTTTTCATGTGACAAGAAAATGGAAATTTGCAAATATGTGAGGGGTGTACTTACTGTTGTGAGATTGTGTGTGTGTGTGTGTGTGTATATAAAAATCATTTTTAGAAATAATTTATTGTACACATTTCTCCTCAGTTCCACCTCTGTATGAATACAAAGACAATGATGTAGACACACCTTATCCATGGCCATATCCCAGACTCTACACAGATCCTCCTCCTCATCATCAGTAAGTTGTGCTTTAGGATCCAAATGCTGCTCACCTTGCTTGGTGACCATCTAAATCAACATCATGACTGTGTTTAGTATGCTAGACAGTCATGCAGCGTATAATGTGGGAGGACAGAATGGCTTGGTAAAGATAATGTTACAGCACATCACAGCAAGTACGAAACTCAAAGTACATTGGGTACCTGTCATTTTGCTGACATTGACAATGCGTGCAACTGTTACGTCTACTAAGGGAAGCTGCAACAAGCTCTGCGGTCTGGGCAGGCATGTTGCACACGTGGCACAGTTACTTTCTCCTTCATGTGGTTCTCTTATACAGAATATATAGTCTCTGAGGTGTGTCAAAATGTCCCCCCAAAACAAAGTGATGAGCTAACTTAGACAGTGCTCTAAGAAATACCAAGACCATCAGAGTTTATTATGGCAGTAATATGCAGCCTTTTTCAAGTGTGCGTGCATGCATGTGTGTGTGGAGTGCACACTGCCCACCCCGCAATGGAGCAGATAGCATGGAGTAGCAGCTTGTGATCAGAGAAACATTGGTCAGGCAGATTCATACTTCGAGTCTTATGATCGATTAAGCAGTCAATGGGTTATGGTCGCGTTGTAAACGATCATAAACTACAGCAAAACGCTGTACAGACTATATTATGGGTATTGAAATTCAGTCTAACATATTCTGATTTAATCTCCTCTGCCCACGGTGGTTCAGAGACGGCGGGCCTGCCCCTCTCCACATAGCAATGTGAGCACAAGCCTGGGGGTGGGGGGAGTTCATTGGATGACAAGAAACTATTCATTGAATGTACAGAACTTGAACCAGCAACTTCTCAGTCGTTACGTTCTACCCATGGTGCCACACTGCCCCTGTCGTCCTTAAGAGTGTCACGTTGCTATAGAATGTACTTTTAATGTAAGCTCACATACAGTATGTTACACATAGATTTGTATTGCCGTGATGTGAATGGCGCTTTTAGAGTTTACCATTAAAATCTGTCTCAACATGAAAATGCAATATTGCCTAGTACCCTGCCAAAGTACCTGAATGAGGTGGGTCAAAGTACTGAAGAGCCAATGCTTGCTGTATACAGTTTCTCCAATGGCGTCAGCCTCTTCGTCTTCCTCCCCATCAGCCGTGTCTGGGGGTGGTGATGGATTACGGTGCATTACAGGAGAAGGGCTATCGGACCTTGCGTCTTCCACTTCATCTGTACCATCAACACTGTGATCTGGTAGAGATAGAGACAGACGAATATATATTTGTTTTCTAACAGTCACACATCTCAAGCCAGCAACTAATAATTTGGTTAAATACACTCACCCATGACCGTTCTCAATTAATATAACTTGGTAGCGAACGGTAACGGCTGTTAACGCCTACTTGCTAAAGATGAATACATTTCATAAACATTTCCAAAGAAAACTAAATTAATTAATGCGCATGTGCAATGCCAATCTTGCCATTCTTCTTCTCTGTAAAACCAACAAGAAAGTTATATGTCGCCATCTATCTCTGGTGGTGTGTGAGCCAGAAAACAGAAGCGGTTATAGCATTTCGTGACATGACATCTTACGTTTACGTGCCAGTGGCATGACCGAAGTTACGTTCGAGATGCCACTAGCATGTTTCGCGTATCACTGGCATCTGCCGATTTTTAGTGACATTTACACTGACATGACGCTAGATTTTAGTGGCATGCCACAATATTTTCATTTTATTAGACTTGATTTTAGGGCGATTGTGAACGGCTGACGTAAGGTAATTCGCACATCACGATTAAAAAAAGCATAGTATTGTAGCGGTATCTTTTATTTACATAATGTTACACGTGCCGATTTTGACTGACATCTATACTAGCATGTCACTTTTTTTAGTGGCATGTGCCTATTGTAGCGACGTCTTGGGTTAATGATTGGACATTAAGCTACACAGTTTAAGGACAGTAAACAGTACAGGACAGTAGTAAGATGTGGGTGGGCGGGCTTAAAAGGGAAAAACTGAAGTAAAAGGATTTGAAGCGGGAGTGTCTGTTGTTTTTGGTGCGCTCTCCTTTTTGTTTTGGGTGCAGCCCTTTTTGCCCGGTTCTGTACCAATAAACAGGATGCTAAACGAGTTGTACTTAGCTTCCAGGTGTGTTCATTGGGCTAGCGTGGTCGGAGGGCACGTAACGCCACACTATTTTGACTGGCATCTATACTGTCATGTCGATTTTTTTAGTGGCATGTGTCTATTTTGACTCACATATCACTATTCTAGTGGCATGTGTCTATTTTGACTGGCATCTCTACTGGCATGTCACTTTTTTTTAGTGGCATGTGTCTATTTTGACTCACATATCACTATTCTAGTGGCATGTGCCAATTTTGACTGACATCTATACTGGCATGTCACTTTTTTTTAGTGGCATGTGTCTATTTTGACTCACATATCACTATTCTAGTGTCATGTGCCGATTTTGACAGGCATCTAATTACAAAATAGAAAAAAACGTATCAAATTAAATATCCAATTAGTTTTATTACATTCAAATTAGTTGCACTACTCCGGAAGCCATAAGACGTTCTGCTGCTAGCGGCATATCTTCTCCCACTTGACAAAGATTCCAATAATCACCTTTGGAGAAATAAAAATGAATAATCAGCATAATTAGAACCAAGCGATTTGGTTTTCATCTTCTAAATATGAAGATCGGATGTGTGTACACAAAGGTGAATGATTATGAATGTAAGAGTTGTATGTTTGCTTTGAGTTTGCCACAGTATTAATAGTTTTAATCCAACAACTTTCAATGTTTACAATAAATGATCAAATTGTTATGTTCTAAGCAAACCTGCATGTCATAAATATCTGCTTCTGGTAGCCAAATGAACACACTATCAACCTCTTGGAACATCACATCTAAGATGTAGTTCAGACCTTCCATGTCTTTGTTGACATTTGTTGCTTTATGTATTTGATCTGCCAGTTCTGTGATCTGTTAAAGATAGCAGCATTGAACCATAGGGAACACATAAGTTAAAATGTAATTACAGAAACACAGTTTGCTCTTTAATTGTATCACAGGGCAGATTGCAAAATGTGAGTAAATACTCATTGAATTTGACAAAAGTGTGTTAGCCTAATACAGAAACAAGTAACTTTAAGAGAGAGCTCAGCCAATCAGCCAAACAAAAA
>JAODLL010001230.1:0-13337 GCA_026546735.1 Forbesichthys agassizii | reverse complement strand
CCCAGCACACCAATCTCTCTCTGTACCATTCTCCTGCATATCCGTGGCGTGACAACGACATACTGATTCTGTGTGCGCTCTACAGGTGCGCCTGTCTGTCTTTACATTCCTGACTGTGTGTGTGTGTGTGTGTGTGTGTGTGTGTGTGTGTGTGTGTGTGTGTGTGTGTAGGTCTATGTGTGTGTCAGCCTCTCTGTGTGTGGGTGTGCGTGCGTGCCTGCGTCTATGCGCGGGCATGTGCGTGTGTGTGTACGTGAACATGTGTGTGTGTGTGTGGGTGTGTCAGGCTGCTATTTCCTCCAACAACGGGATGATATCCATAACCCTGTCACTTCCTGCCTGGCGTGACGGAGGCCAGCAGACACACGGAAGAGGCTAAATGGCAGCCAGTGAAAAGCTAGGCAGATCTCATTAGACCTGCCCTTTCATCCCGGGCTCCAGAGCAAAGGCGAGCCCGGCACTCGGGAGCCCGGCGCTCGTGAACGACCCTTTGCTCTGGTTAGCTGTCTACCATTCCAAGGCAGGCTAGGTAAAATAAACTATTACTTCTCCGCAAAAGAAGCCGCAGTTTACACTGAAGAACCATTGTAGGTAGTACCAGACATTTATACTTAATGAATAAGTGGTTCGTTAATATTAGTGTGCACACAACGCACGCACGCACACACACACAAACTGCATGACTCATAAGACACTTAAAGGTACTGTCTAAAATTGTAAGCTAATTGTAAGATAATAAACCTTTTGCCAAATTCACCAAGTGTCTTGAATGTTGCTATCTTACCGTTCTCTGTGCGTACTGAAAAAGTAATCAGGTTCTTCTACAACCCCGGTCCTGGTGGGCCGCTGCCCTGCATGTTTTAGTTGTCTCCCTGCTCCAACACATCTGATTCAAATGAATGGGTCGTTAGAAGCCTGATTACGACCCATTCATTAGAATCAGGTGTGTTGGAGCAGGGATACATCCAAAACATGCAGGGCAGCGGCCCTCCAGGACCGGGGTTGAACAGCCCTGCGGTAGACCTTCATTTTTGAATTTGATTCATTTCTCAAAACATGGACGGCACCACATCTCCACTTTGGACCACACTGTCATTTCCACTGTTTCCATTTTGTGTATTATTCCATTCTTCCAAATACCCCCCCCCTTCCTTCGCTGTTATGCAGAAGCGCTGTTAGTTAATTTATCATACTGTAGGCTTCTCTCGGCTCTCAGCTCCAGACCCGGTGATTAATGATGACCGTTCGCACACTTAAACATTTAGCTTTGTTTCGCTGACACGCCGGTTGCTTAGCCGGTCGCCACGGGTTGCTTAGCACTAGCTCACTCTGGATATGCTACCAAAATTGGACAGTACCAGAAAACAGGACCTTAAACAGTTCAATGTAATTACTTTGTTTGTGCGATTGATTACATAAACATTACCATATCTAGCAGACACAGACAGTTATGAAATGCCCTGTGCTAAAGCAATACATGCATGTGCATACAGGTGCTTTGCTTTTAAAAATATTTTCATGAAGATAAACTTTTCTGTAAAAATGATTTTCTCTTGAAGAAAACAGTGAAAACACATCGGCACGGAACATCCACAGCGCACATATGCACGCACACGCGCACACACACAGATAATTCAGACGTCTCCTAGGAAACGTCAGGTGTCTCAACTAGGTGTTGCAGAGAGGATGTGTCTTAGTTAGAGCGATTCTGCTTGGTTACAAAAATCCCTGGGAGACAAGCTGAGATCCTTCACATCCTCAATGACAAATCCTTCAGCAAGCAAAGATCAACACCTGAAGCCAGTGAGGGTGAAAGGTAAGAGAGGCAAAGAGAGAGGGAAAGAGAGAGAGAGAGAGAGAGAATAAGGGAGAGAGAGGTATGGAAGGTAAGAGAAAACAGAAGAGTTGGAGTAAAGCTGTTCATTCTTTTCCAGATATATTCAGGTTTGTGGAATTTATTACAATTACATACAAAGTGTGAGAGACAATATGAACACCCATAACTGTGCACGCTACCGTATATTTATGACCATGGCTGTCACAAATGGCAAAAATGCATATCCCACTGTATATTTGTGCTGTAGCCACACATCGCTAAAGCCTTATCAGCGTATCCCGCACGCACGCCATTGGAACACACTCTATATTCGGTGTTCCACGACATCCAAACGGAACATTCTGTATCAGCCTTATGACATTCCATAGGATAGCTTAGGTTAGAGTAGCCATTGAAGCGTTCTAAACGGCTCCCCGTGTCAACACGTACATTGCTGTAGTTCCACTCTGTCACTTCAACCAGCTGACGGATGGAGTAGTAATGTTGGAGGTGGAGGGGGGAGAGAGAGAGAGAGAGAGAGAGAGAGAGAGAGAGAAAGAGAGAGAGAGGGGGCGAGTGCTCTCAGCTTGTCATGTAAGTGCACAGACACACACACGCACGCACAGAGACACACGCACACACATACACACACACACGCAAGCTCACAGCTTCCAAATGCTGGGGAAACAGTGGATGTCAGCATATCTGACCTGTCAGTCAGTTGCTAATGGTTACTGTCCATAAAGTGTGAAGTGTGTGTGTGTGTGTGTGCACTTTGTAAATGTACAGGTATGCCTATTTGCCTGCTCATTGCCTGTGTGTGTGTGCATAGTGTGTGTGTGTGTGTGTGTATGTGCCCAGATAGAGTGTGTATGTGTGTGTGCCTGCCCAGAGTGTGTGTGTGTTTGTGTGTGTGTGCCCTCTCCAGCCCTGAGCATGTGAGCCAGTGGTTCCTGCTCTCTGAAATAATGGATTCCAATTCCTTTCCACTAGAGTGCCCCCATCTGCTGGCTTTGGGGGCCACTGAAATCTTCTATCAGTTACAATTACGCCCCCCGCCCCCCCCCATCCCTTACTGTACAGAGGGCCATGTGTGTGTGTGTGCACGCGTGGGTGTGATTGCATGTATACGTGTATGTGTGTCTGTGTATGTGTTTATGTGTGCGTGTGCATGTGCTTGTGTGTGTGTAGGTGTGTGCATAGATGTATGTATGTGTGTGTGTGTGTGTGTGTGTATGAGTGGGTGTCTGTGTGTGTGTAGGTGTGTGCGTGTGCTTGTGTGTGTGTAGGCTTGTGCGTGTGCTTGTGTGTGTGTATGAGTGTGTGTGTAGGTGTGTGCGTGTGCTTGTGTGCGTGTGCTTGTGTGTGTGTTTGTATGAGTGTATGTGTGTGTGTGTGTGTGTGTGTGTGTATGAGTGTATGCATGTGTGTGTGTATGTGTGTGTATGAGTGTATGCCTATGTCTGTGTGTGTGTGTGTATGAGTGTATGCCTATGTCTGTGTGTGTGTGTGTGTGTGTGTGTGTATGAGTGTATGCCTGTGTGTGTGTGTGTGTGTGTGTGTAGGGATGGCCCGATCCAGTTTTTATAATCCTGATACGATACAGACACCTGGACTTTTGGTATCGAAGTACTGATCCGATTCAAGTGATTAAGTTGTATTCCTCACTGTGACTGACGAGTTAGTGATTTCCTAACTCTGTAAAACATAATGTCACATGGGCTATATATGAATATAAAGAAATATTACAATGTCATTGATGTACTGTATGCCGTAGTTTGAGGGTTGAGGTTTAAGTAAAGTTGCAAAGTAAATTACAGCCAATTTCTGTTCTACGACTTAGATGCATTTTAGAAACCTGCTCCTGATAGTATGGCGTGGGTAGGTTAGACATGGCTGATTCTTGACAGTAGACCTACACATGTAAATTAATTAATTCGATCAGCCCCATGGATTGGTTACAACCATCCAATTGTCACCGATACCGATCCAGCTATTTAAGTCAGTATCGCACCGATTTCCGATCTCAGTATCGTATCGGTGCCGTCCCTATATGTGTGTATAGTGTGTGTTTGAGAGAAAGTGTGTGTGTGTGTGTGAAATATAGCGGGTTTGGAAGGGTCTTTCTCCCATGCCTAAGGAAATGTCCCCCTCCACCGCATGATTCATCCCTGCATTCCTGAGAAGTTGCAGGGGATGGCCCTTGCCTATTCCGTGTGTGTGTGTGTGAGAGAGTGAGTGTGCAGTATGTCTTGCCCCGGGTTAAGCTAGCAAGACAGCCTCCACAGCTTCCCTCTAGGCAGCAGTTCATCTCCCTGCAAGACGTGGTACGTGGCACCAGATACACTATATAGAGGAAACATGCCAATTCTTAATGGAGCTCTATGTAAGAATTCTGAAATGCAAATATAGAGCCGAAGTCATTTCCGCATTGTGGGACCATAGTTTGGAAAAAATATGTATGGTAGTCAACTGCGAAAATAACATTATTTTTAGATATCGTTTGAATTGTGACACGAAGCACACATGATGTTTGTCTATTTAAAAGATAATTGTTTAAGTCAAGAACGTCACAGTTTGTTGTAAAACTATAAAGTAATCTTTTGTTTTGTGTGTAACTACAGCTTTCGTCTCGCACAATACACATCACCAAAACAATGCTTTCTCCGATTTGTGAAATGTGGCGCGGAAACGTCATGACGCTTACGGGGTTTGTAGTCTTACCAATTACATATTTTCGACAAACAAACTAAGACTTTCTTGCCTTGAAGAATTTTATTTTAAATAGTCAAACATACTTTGTGTCACAAAGCAAACGGGATCTAAAAATTATGTAATTCTTGCTGTTGACTACCATACATATTTTTTTAGAACTTAGGGCCCATAATGCGAAAATGACTTTGGCTTTCTATATGGCAGTTGGGGGAAATATCCAAATAATAACACACAACATAATCGAAAAGAGCCAATCGTCTGCTTTTTAACTGCCAAGCATTAACCTATTTAACCAAGCATGTGGTTGCACAAGCCACCTGCCTACAGTATACTGTCTTCCTAAATAACTGCCCAGGGTGTTTTCAAGATGGCTGCCGAGTGGCGAGACTTGCCTAGAAGGACTTCTCCTACTGGGGAGCCGTAATGTCATCCCCCGACCCTCCACGCAGGCCTGGCTCATGAACCCCCTTCCTTCACTACCTGTTCCAGTAATAGCAATACAACAATCATAGTATCATCTCCTGCTCCCATACACTGTATGCCTGCACCCTGGGAGACTGCTATTATTTTGGCAGATTTGACAGGTAGCCTAAGAACACTAGCCTGGCTCCGCCCGACCATTGCTCTCAGCTCAATTTCTTTCTGCTGAAATTATAGTTCGTAAAAGCCTGTTCAAATTAGCGTTTTCACAGCTACCCTGCTGGCAATCCAATCAGGGTGGGTTAGTGAGATGACGTTGAAGTCAATCGTGTTTCAAAATGGTGGTAGAGCTGCAGTAAAAGAGGGAATCCAAACAGTTGTAGCAACAGTCCTTCTTTCCCCCAACACAGATATCTGTACATATAAAAATGTATTTACATGTGATGGAATGAACCTGGGAACCAGCAGATCTGTTGTTTACCGGCCCGAAACGCAACTTCCAAGCTCTCCAGACTGATTCTCGCGACGAAGTCAAGCTGAAGCCGAGGCTGCTCAGCACCCCCCCATCTTGGTCTCACCAGGCTACCCACCACCCCCCATCTTGGTCCCTTCTTGTACTCCATCTTACGTTCCTCATTCCTCCTGCTGTCCTGCTACCCTATATATGATTCCCCCATATGCATATTATCTGCTGTACATGCACTGTAGCGTAATAAGTGTTTCATTTATGTACCTGTGTGTGTGTGTGTGTGTGTGTACAGGCAGGCCCCTGGCTCAGAGCAGTGTTGGTTGCGGTAGACTTTTGGAGATAAAGCAGGGCTGTGTTTCCCGGCAGTGTTACAGATTTATACCCCTGCTTACGGCCACGATTTTACTGCCCTTCCGCCAGCCCACACTGAATCCTATCCTCCCCCTCCTCTCTCTCTCTCTCTCTCTTAACCTCTCTCTGTCTCCATCTTCCCTAGCTCGCCATAAGGGGCCGGTCTCTCTCTCTCTTGCCACGCGGCCTGGCTGCCGTAAATCTGCCACCCTGCCTCTATAAAGCTGCTCTGGGCATGACTCAACAAATATTAAGGAAGAGGAGAATAAATAAATAAAGCTAAATAAAAGAGGAGTCCTGTCTAGAGGGAGAGACAACTTTTCTGCACACAAAATGGAGGTTGGCTGTTAAAATATTTACCTCAGTGTCTCTGTGCTACAGCAAGCCTGTTGGGGCTTGCTTTAGCCACATTATACACACACACACACGCACGCACGCACGCAGACTGAGCTAGTATGTGCTTGCTAATGCTAATATGAGTTTAAAACTATTGCGTAACAGTGATGCTTATTACCACAATGCAGTCTATATATGTTGGTGGTTCAATGTGTATTTCTGGCCACTGGGAGGCAGAGTAGTGCAACTGTCCCTGCACAACTTCACACATTGAGGGCCCTATCTCAACAAACAACGAGCATAGTTTAAAGTGCATGGTGCAAGTGCATTTAGGGAGTGTCCGAATCCACATTCGTTAGTTCAACGGCGGAATTGATGGTCGCGCAGTGCCATCGGTGTGTTTCATTAATGACAATATACCAAAGTACAGTATCATCTCACATTTCCTGATATGCTTTCCCCTTGACAGATTGCTATTCAAGTAAAGTCTAGTCAAGTTTATGTACGTAGCCCTTAATCACATTACAGTCTCAAAGGGCTTTACAGGCCCACATTTCACATGGAAACAAACGACACCCCCTTAACCTGCTTTTATTATATTGACAGATTGCCAAGTAGCCTACGAACACTGGTCTGCAGAAAAAATAGATCTGTTTGCAAGTGAAAGCATGTGAGTTGACTATCGACACCATCATTCTTGCAGGATCAAATATCTTGAATACAATCCTTCACATTTCAATGTGCACTCTCCTATGTAGGCACATATATCTATGTATCTTGGTAATCTGCCCTAAAAATAAAAGTGAAATACGGCACCATTGTCTTCAGACCAGGTTAATTGCTTTCTGCTACCATGAGATAGCAGTGTGTAGTTATTGAGCTTGTAGCAAATCACAATGCTGTGTGGCTTCATATGTTTACATTGCATTAAAATATGATGCCCAATCGAGGTTTTAAAAATGGTGCAAACCTTAGGCTATTCCTAATTTAAATATATACAAATATTAGTGCTAGAGCAAATTTAATTGCTTGTGTTGCATGTGAAATACCATATAAAGACCCTATTAACCAGACAGTCAATATTATATTAACTGCTTTACGTAATATTTTTTTCTCAGGCAACGCCATTTATTGGAAATTAATCCACTGCATTCCCACATTGACAGCATAATAACATAATAAATAAATTCCTTTCTTTGGTTCTTCTTTTACTGTCATTTCTACTTTCTTCTATTTGTTTCCTCTGAAGCATGTATTTGCAGTCATTTTCTATTTTCCATGTGTTTTGGTTTTTCTCTTTTATAAAAAATGTTTTACAGAAACGTTACCAATTCCATGGTGTATCCTTGGTTAGTACACCTTTGTTGGTGCTCGATTTAAAACATATGGACATGTTCACGTGCACATATGGACATGTTCACGTGCACATATGGATATGTGAATGTCAGCACCTCACAAAATTGATGCAATTATTCTCAGCAGATCATCTCACAAAATAATTGATCACATGTGATAATTTTGCATAGATCATTTGGTATCTAGTACCATCCTCCCTAACACACACACACACACACACACACACACACACACACACACACACACACACACACACACAAACGAGCATATGGACAAACTAATGGACAGCATAATTGCAGGACAATTGTGAAACGCATGCAAGCACTTTCCTTGGACTCCCAGTGGAACGATGACAAACAAACAATGACAACAACAATTGATCAGAGGACAAGGGCAGACACGGCCAGCGTCCCTTCTCGTGCACGTGCACATGCACGAGCGTGAGCCTGAGCCCAAGCTTGTCACTTCATTAACAGCTGCAATATTTCACTCGCGGTCAGCCAGCCACGGGAATCCCATGAGCACCACGTGCAACAATGGGCCCCCATCACAGCTGTTTGGGTATTTTCTGACTTAGCTCGCTCTCCATCTCTAAATCTCTCTCAAATGAATCTCCATCATTCAAATCTCTCTTTATCTCTCTCTACATCTCTCTAAAATCTCTCTCCATCTCTCTTAAATCTCTCTCCATCTCTCTATGACTCTTTGTCACCAGCACAGATGCACATACCAGCCCACTCTATTTTTCAGACAACCCCCACCCCCTCCCCAACCCTCCCACGTCTCGTCCAATCACCCTCACCCTAGACACATTAGCCATTCAGAGAGCAGCAAACACCATGTGGACAACTGCCTGTGCCCAGAAATCTAGCAATATGCTGTCAGGGAAAACACACACACACATACACGCACACAAACACACAGACACACATTCTGACCCCTGTCAAAAAAAGACAAACAACGACGGTTGAAAGAGTCTGCCTCTCCATGTGGAAAGGCAGCGTATGGAACCTTGATGCCATATGGGCTCGCCATTGTTGAAGAAACAGCCTAGGGACATTGGCACACTCCATTTGCATATAGGGAAAACACTATTACAATTGTGGTTTTTTGTATTTTAGAAAAGATACTGTGCCGTCATCATCAATCTGCCGTCAGCGCCCAGAGGGGTGCTGGAAAGGAATTGACCGATCCCAAGCCCTGCTCCTTTCACCTGTCCAACCTAATTACTGTAACTAGGTTGGATCAAATAGCGTAGAAGGCTATTACAGGAAAACAGACAGTTGATGAATTTTATGTTGGATTTCCCAATGCTCAACTGTTATTGAGCATTGGGTGCAGGGGCAGTATGTTCTAGGGGTCTGGGTGTCGGCCTCCCAGCCGGAGGGTTGTCGGTTCGAACCCCGGTGTTGACATACTTGTAAGCATCCTTGAGCGCAAGATGTCTAACCCCCGCTACCTAACTGCTCCCGGTGGATGGTCTTGCATGGCAGCAATCACCATCGGTGGGTGAATGTGAGGCAAAATACTTTAAAGTGCTTTGGATAAAAGCGCTATTTGGTAAATGGACTGCGTTTATATAGCGCTTTTCTAAGCTTTCGGCCACTCAAAGCGCTGTACAGTATTGCCTCACATACACCGATGGCGATTGCTGCCATGCAAGGTGCGACCAACCACCGGGAGCAGTTAGGGGGGTAGGGGGTTAGGGATCTTGCTCAAGGATGCTTACAGGTAGGTCAACACCGGGGTTCGAACCTTTCATCAGTCCATTTACCATTTATTGGAGGACAGGCAAAAGGGGCGGGGCTTAGAACAGGCGAATGTCATCCATTTCCTGGCATTTGGGAAATTACACATACAGCCGACCCAACGCTGAAGGAAACCCCATAGATGTCCTTACCTAGCTGGAGCTCAATGATGCTAATCTTGTTTTCCGAAGGAAACAGGATCTTGGGCGGCTTGTCGGTCAGAGGAGCTGAAGGGGAGAGAAGAAAACAACATTTAGATGCCATCGGCTGACGAACACGGTGCATTGCAGACGCAGCGCGCTTGTCCGCTGTTTTGCCATCTGTGTTCGCCACGGCCACATCTGGAACAGATGTGGATTTTACAGATGTGGACACACGCACGCACGCACACGCACACACACAAACACATGCACATATGAGAGAGAGACCGGACACAATTCCAACGATTCCTCCTCATCATTTTCTGTCTGTAGCCATATTGCTCTCTAGTGTCTACAAACTCTCCTGACTTTTACCACTTCCGATCATGAGTGAATCCCCGGTTTGCCAGAAACCAGCCACAAGCTACTCCGTGCGAGCGCTATGCGCTTGAGAGCGCCGTCGCGGCACACGTGTCTGAGTCAGGGCGGGCAGATGAGCAGATGATGCTCTAATGATGCTAATCATCCATGCGGTGGACGTGGGGCTGCCCGCGGAGCCGCTCCCCAGGGAGCGATGCGACACGTCTGTGTGTTCGGCAGGAAGGGCTAAGCTCAGAGGCGGTGGCGGGGGGGAGGGCAAAACAATGAGTTCATGCGTGTACACGACTGAGCCTTCAGACACACACACAAAGTATGCGTGCGTGTTTGTGCGTTTCATTGTGTGCACGTGTGTGTATGTCTGTGTTTGTGTGGGTCTGCTGTAGTGTGTCCGTTGATCTACTAGAGACAAGTCTGCACTCAAGAGAAAACCAATTAGGAAAAAAGATCAGTTTGCATTCTTGGCCCTTGATGTGTTTTAAACGTTGCAGCGCAAAAGAGTACAATTGCACTGTTTCATGCAAGATAATGCAGGGAGCCAAGCATGAACCAACAGAAAAGCGGTTTTATACTACTGCTTAGTAAAACAGGTATTTTTATGACATCTGTGGAAGTAGCAAATATACCACATTTTCCTATGAATAAACGTCTCTTGCCGCTATTCATATCTGACAATACATGACACAATAATTATTCAGACTGCTCCCCATTCATGAAAGCCTTTCCACTTGCAGCTCTGATAGCTTTTATAATCTGGCATGTATATATGTGACATTCCTAGAAAGATTACAGTTGGGCCATAAACAACAAGGGTTTGCATTGACCCGTGTAGTATTTTATTATGTTATTATCACATTTTAGGTACATATTTACCGTCAATATTGCCAGAAGCATTTAAAGGCGGGGTCAGTAATTCTCGAGAATGCTTACAAATAGCTGACTTTACCTTTAAGAGCCAGTTCTATTATTGATAGAGCAGAGCAAGCTGCATTTTATGGGAATGATGAGGATGGTTAGAAACAATCAAAGCAATCTGATTACACTGGCGACACTAACAGCTGTATAGTGACTGTTTAAGCCTTGGCTGAACTTTATTTCCCTTTGCATTCTGTTCCCTCTCATAAATAGATGGGGAAGAAATAAAACAACTTTGTCATATCTAATGCCTTGCCAAACTTATTTTTTCGCTGATTTGAGCACAAATATTTCAATACATACATATTACAGTCTGTTAAATTGCAGGGTTTTTTTCCAAACCAGGGATTTGCTGTTGTAATTACATAACTATTTAAACTGTGGCATAATAAGATCCTTATTATCTCTATATCTCTATCCTCCCCCAAAAAAATGGAATCCCTGCTTGCTTTGTATTGAATTTGTGGCTGTACAAATGAGCATTTGGAAATTCTAATCACATTTTGTACTCATGCAGCTGTGAATGTAAAGACAGTGTTTATGAAAACGTCATCTTGACAGATTATATCTATGCAGCACAGTGCGCATTTATATATTCAAAGTAGCAACCTATATTGTACAGTATATAGGTTAGAGACTGCCCAAGGATATGACCTTTGATCACGTCTATGCTGCAAGGCAGAGAGAGAGAGAGAGAGAGAGAGAAAAGAGAAAATGTTATTACTTCTACATATGTTGCACGTTACTGTAATACCAAATAAATTCACTTTCAGAGACCAAGAAATGTTTTACACTTGCATGTAACTCGATGATAAACGAGGAATCATCTAAAAATACGCTGTGGTTCCAGAAGCAGATCTAATTAAAGAATTGTGGAGTGGTGCGGTGCAGGATATGCATTTAGGACAGTATGTTAGTCCGGAGCCTTCATTAAGATAGTTCCTCTGAGTGTCCTTACAAGCCCCTTACATCTTTAGCCTTATTATAAGCACTCCCTAACAAGCTGTTTAACTACTGTACGCTGCCATGGTTTTAGCAAACCAGTGTTGCAATATCACTGGACTCTACTGTACTCGTTCAGCGCATTTTAAAGCAAAGCGATTGGTCTTGTTTGCGGCGAAGTGCTTTGTGACCTAGTGATCCGCATACCCGCACGATTACAGTAACATTTCAACATCAAGAAAACTTGAAACTTTAATTGGGGCGAAATGTAAAAACAGAGTTTGCACGCTGTGTGTGACGGGTTCTACGGCTGTGAGTCGGTTGAGGAGCAGCCTGCCATGATAAGGACACAGCAATGGTGCCAATGTAAATAATGCTAACAAGGGGGGCGACTGCATTCACTGACGTCTATGAGAGAGGCAGTCATAGGCTCCCAGGCCCAACTGTTTGCAGTGTTAATAGGTAATCACACTGCACAAATTAAACTCCATACTGATACAATTCTAATTACATATCAAACTGCGATACATAATTACACAATGGCTGATCCTATAGCTAATTACGTGCTGGGCAAACGGAAGACAAACGAGCACAGGTCACAAGGGGAGGGCTGTGAGTGGGGATGCTGTAAGCAGATGTGGCAATATTTAACGCGGCACTGATGTCAGGCTAAAGAACACGGCAGAAAATAGCTTGTGAGATGGGTGGGTGTGGAGGGGTGGTGGGTGGGGGGTTGGGGGTGGGGGTGGGGGTGGAATGAAGGCTAGGAAATTATAAAGCTTAAGTGAACCCAGGCTGGAGATGTGCTCCCACTCATTTTGGCATGCTACACTTCACTCTGAAAATCTCATTATCTTAATTACCATTGCTTTATGGAGAAATACATTAATTATCTCGGTTCACGACGAGACACCGTTTAAAATGGAGCGGATTTGGAGCAACTTCTAACCCAGAAAACAGTTGGCTGGTCTGGTTCCCTATTACCAACACAGGCAGGAACCAAACAGGTACAGGTGAGCATGTATAACGCTCTCACACTCGGAACATGCGCTGTTCATCAACAGCTCTCTGCATTCAAATGGTCTGTTTGTGCAGTACTGTGTAGGTGTCAGTGCTGTCTAGACTCTATGCTCCTTTCAGGGAATATATAGAATGTGGCCCTACACCTTGAATTTCACTATACCATATCATTTATTACATTATATTATTATTATTATTATTATTATTATTATTAGAGATATGTAGGTGAATGCACAAGCATTTGTGCAAAGTGTTTCCGTGTGTTTGCATCCACAGAAACATGTCAAACACAGTGAGTATAGTTTATATACAGTACAGTGCTGACTGGGGGAATTGATTAAGCTTGATTATGTGTGTGTATATGTGTGTGTGCGTGCGTGTGAGCGGGACATGCATGCACACTCCCATGCATGCACAAGTTAACACAATGTCGGACTGCAAATTGTTGTAAGCTTTGTGATTGGTCATCCACAATCCCATTTGTGCTTGCTGGTGGAAACGTTAGCTGGACATTTCTGGTGGATTATTCTGGGTGAGCAACCGAAGGGAAACAGTAAATTAATGAATTACAAATGGAGCCAAACGACCTCGGATCACTGGGCTTCTATTAGTCAGTTTGCTAGGAAGGGGGAGGGCCAAGGTTTTTTTTTTATTTTTTATTTTATTTAACCTTTATTTAACCAGATAGGCCGATTGAGAACAAATTCTCATTTGCAACGGCGACCTGGCCA
>JAODLL010001229.1:0-13337 GCA_026546735.1 Forbesichthys agassizii | reverse complement strand
ATACATATATATACATACATATATACATATACATATATATACATATATATATATACATACACATACATACATATATATACACATACATATATACACATATATATACATACATACATATACTATATATATATATACATATATACATATATATACACACATATACATATATATACACATATATATACACACATATATACATATATATGTATATACACATATACACACATATATACATATATATACATGTATATACACATATACACACATATATACATATATATACATGTATATACATATATATATATGTATATATACATACACATATATATACATATATATATACATACATATACATACACATATATATACATATATATATACATACATATACATATATATATATATATATATATATATATACATACATACATACATACACATATATACATACGTATATACATACACGTTTGTTTCAATGGGAAATAACCCCATGCACATTCTCTAAACTCATTAAACAGTTGTCCCTATTGTATTCTGAGGGTAGAAACAGTAAACAATAGTAAACATTTTAAACTTGAATAGAACTTTAATATAAATTAGGGTTATTTACAATAGTTGATGCAATAGACACTAGGCCTACACCCCTGAAATAAAATAGTACTTAAGTTATTGCTACAGTATCTCCTTCTGGTAAATTTGCTTAGGTCAGCGTTATGGAATTGTGCATCCATTTGTGCCAACTACATATTAACCTTTCTCATTCATCTTTTTAAAATACAAAATTCTTGTCAATTACTGGTTAAACAGTTCATCCCTATTCACAATGGTGCAATGATATTCCCACACAACATAGTACATAATTACACCAGTAATCAAAGTGAACGTAGTACTATTTCAACCTGTCATACCACTTCAATCAGCTTCAACATATTACTTTACCCATGCATTTTAAGTTGTGTGGGAAAGTGTGCATGTCTCATCATGACCGGCAGTGGGAATGTGGAATATCCTTCCTGCACTGATTCTCATTGTGATAACCATTGTTCCCCTTCCCCCAACTTGCGCAATCATTTGAGACTGCACTGTGGATAAGGGCTATATACATAAACATACAGTAAGTTGACCACGTGATACTGAAAAGCATGTACCTTGTTTATGAATGCCCTGAGGGCAGAAAAGACATGTCTGAGAGCGGTATCCGACTGGCCGACCTTGAGAAAGGTCAGGTAGACATCAAACACTTTCTTCATGAGGAGGTTGTGGCCATCGCTATCGAGCAGCTGGGTCTACCAGAAACACATAAATGAGCAATGCAATGTCGGCTTAAACCCACATCATGCCCTCAAACATCTACACAAGCGGCTCAAACAGTATGGGTATGGATAGTGCTTCCAACCTTGAAACACAGAGTGAACAGTGAAAGGACGTCCAGGACACTGAGGCAGGCCTCTGTGGAAATGTTACCCTCCAACAGGGCCTGATGGTGGACCTCCACCTCTGATGGTCCCGACCCTGCACACGCACACAGGTGACAACATAAGTATTGTAGAATGTATGGCAACCATTGAACCTTGCAGTACATACTGTAGCTTAGCTCACATAGTGTATGTGGGCAGCATACAGTAGCCTAGTAGTTAGGGTTGCTAACTCCAAGTACAAAGGTCTGAATTGTGCTTCAGTCTTGTACTTAAAGGCAGGGTCATTTTCGAGAATGCTGGCTAACTTCGAGCTCAAGTCAAAACAATATCCGTCCACATCGCCGTCTCACACATAGAAATGCATTGTGAAGCAAAGCGTAGTACTATGACTTTGTTGTTGTGAGCGGTGTTTGACACTTTTTTTATGTTCCTATATACAGAGCCAGGGCTGTGTAGAAGTATCGGATAACTTTTTAAAGATAGAGATATTTGTTGAATTTGACAAAAAGTATATTAGCATACATTTATCTTGCAATAGCTGACTTTACCTTTAAAGGCAAGGTTAGTCATTCCCAAGAAATCTTGCTAACTTCGAGCTCAAATCAAAAGAATATCTCTCCGCAGCTCACATTGAAACACACTGTGAAGCAACGCATAGTACTACAGATTTGTAGTTATATGCCCTGGCTCCATATTTTGGCGTATTATTTTAGAATTAGCTTGCAATAACCCGGAGTAGAGCCACTACTCCTTCGGGTCGAAAGGAGCCAGTTGAGGTGGTACGGGCATTTGGTAAGGATGCCCCCTGGGCGCCTCCCTTGGGAGGTGTTCCAGGCACGTCCAGCTGGGAAGAGGCCTTGGGGAAGACCCAGGACTAGGTGGAGAGATTATATCTCCACACTGGCCTGGTAACGCCTCTGGATCCCCCAGTCAGAGATTTCTAATGTGGCTCGGGAAAGGGAGGTTTGGGGTCCCCTGCTGAAGCTGCTGTCCCCGTGACCCGACTATGGAAAGCAGATGAAGATGGATGGATAGCTTGCAATAGATTAATATACATTTAAAGATGATATATAGCTATGATTTGAGAGTCGCAACTATAGCTAGCTAAAAATGAATTCTCAAATCATCAGCCCAACAACTCCCTCCCCCCCTCTCCTCTGTTCCATCCATCCGCAGCCCGCTGATATACATGAAGCCCATTAGCAAACCTGTTATATGTGTGTGAGCATTCATGTGATTGACAGGCAAGGTATTATGCTGTGCTAATAAGGGAAAACATTAGCATCATTGCATGGCTGTGCACCAGTTTGCAGAACCTGTTGGATTAATGCCTACAAGGAAACAGCTGTCATCTGACTTGTTCTTAGTAAACATACAAAACAGCCAGAGTATCTCGTCTGTTTGTACGTTGCACACCTATGTTGAGTGTGAGCGAGGCTTCCATTGTGCTGAACTGTTGGGTCTTGGTCTGCAGGAGGCTCGCTCTGTTGAAACGCATTGCAGGCATGGTCTGAGACTTTCTGTCTGAAGAGAACTTAGGCAAGCAGGCTTCTTGGCTCCTTAACACACACACACACGCGCACACACACACGCACGCACACACACACACACACACACACACACCAGAATGTCCAAGCGCATATAAGTGCATGTTTGAATATGACAGAGAAGTACAAACAGATAAATCTGATGTGTATATCTTTTTTTTTAAATTAAAATAAACTAGAGTATAGTAAAACCCTTACCTGCCAATGTTTCTTTTTCCAACATAACGTAATTGGACCAGACATATCCTGTAAAATATTACAACCAGGAGATACAAATATTTAAGCATTTCGGTTGGGTGAGGGTGGGGAGGGGAATATATTCTTCAGTGTGCAGTAAATACAAATAAATTGCTATCCTGTGTATTTTCATTTCAGTTGTAAGTCTATGTACTTATGTTACTATATGCTATTTTACATAACCTTCAATTCATTCATGTTTATTAATTGATATTTAATACATTTTTGTTATATTACTATTACTCGCAGTTGTAGTTAAAAGCCTATTGTATTTATTACATAAGAATTATACATACATTTATAGTTTAGGCATTTCTGGGGAGCACACTTTTGACACATGCCAAATCAATGTTATTGATTAGAAATCACAGTTTGTTGGGTTATTAAGACATTAAGTAGTTCCTGTACTTAATGTGCTGTGTGTGACAGGTCTGTGAAAAGAAGAGCTAACACTGCTAAGCCACTTTAACAATATGTTGGGGGATGAGGCTGGCTTCATCTGGTTCCCAATGGCTGTGCAGCCTTTGTGCATTGAGGCCAACTCATTTCATACTGGCAATATGGTGGGTTTGTTGTACTCACTCTAGGAGAGAGAGGAAGTTCATTATGTCTTGAGCGTTGATTTTGTTCCAGTAGGCCTGCAGAGATTCTGATGTAAACCACACATAACGTAAGTAAATATTATATTAAGACATTTCAGTACCAAAATGTGATTCACTAGATCATGCAGGGCTTCGCTCTACAGTGGAAGCACAAAAAGGCTGTGTACACTTTGACTGATTCTCAATGTGAACATAGAGTCTGAAAGCGTTTGACCGCCGCTGTTTGGTCCAGCGTCCAACCATCAGCTACATGTTATTACACCCGTCATGTGAAGTTAAAATGATGCAACTCACAACTACAGCTAGACAATAAACGAATCTCGCCCATGTCACATTTAGAACGACTGCTATAGCTATAGAACACAAGTCTTGAGATGCTTTAAAATAACATGCGCCTTAAATGCCCAGTGTTCCGTCTAGCTATTTTTGAACGTTGGGGCACAGCTTGTGTGTATGGGCCCTTGGAATGCATACCTTCTGATAAGGTCCTGACAATATGGAGGAAGCAAAACAACAGCCCTTTGATCTCATACTGGCCCAGTCTGCCACTAAGAGTGGGGCTGCTGCTCATGGTAGAGCCCCGTCTCTGCAGCTAGAAGACAGCAACACACACACACACACACACATACACACTTGAGATGTCTGTGTTTGGCAATGTGTTTGACTCCAACCAGTGGGATTTGTCAGGGATGTGAACATGACCTTAGTTGGCTGTGTGCATGTATTCAATCGTTCCATAAGCTGCAAAACTGGAAATAGGTTCAAACTAAGATAAAAACATGCATCCAATGTATTTGTTAAGGAACCACCATTGGTGTTTTATAAAGAAATCTTGTGCAAGCACAATACCAGCATGCTGCAGAGATGAGATGCTTTCGAGACCGTTTGTTAAACCAAACAGACACTTCATCAATGTCTCTACATAACGACATAGCAACAACCATTTTGCTATGTAGTATTTTGTTTCCTGGTTTCGTTTTGTATCTCCCCTTTCCAAGTGTGTCAGGTAGAATGTTTCTTGTACCAGAGCAGGTTGAACCAGAAAAAGGACAAAAGACTTGGCCAATTTGATTAAAGATAAAGCCCAGTATATCTTTATAAATTAGCTTTGTCATCAAACATAGTCTAACTAATAGAAAATAAAATTAAAAGTAATGCTAATCTAGGCTAAACACAGTTCATTTTAATCTAACACTCACACAGGCATTACATAATTTCTGTACGCCTCCACCTACAGGCCTCAACACAGCTTTTCTGCACACTTGTCTCACAAGTTAAAGTGCCGTCAAACTGCTGTCAATCAAATAATTTCCAAACACACGTATTTGCTTTGTGTCTCATATGAACTATTCACCTGTGGCGTATATCACGAAGGAAGGTAATTCTTCACTAAAAAAACTCGGCCTGCATTGCCGACTGTGCCGCTTTTATGTAAACGTGCCTGAATTCAAATGAAGTTAACACCAATTAAAAATGGTTAATACCGTTTAACACCAATTTAAGCAGGTCAACCCTGACTTTCCTTGTCAGGGAAAGTCAGGTTCATTAACCCTTCATAACCCCGGGTTAAATCTTAGTAGGTTGAACTCTCTTCGTAGTATAGGCCACTGGATGCTGACATGCTGTTGTAACAATATGTAAAGCGGAGTCATTGAGGCAGAATACATGACATAATATGTTTCCTAACCTCTAAGCTGTCTGTTGTTCCTTGGTCGATAAACAGAGAGCTACGAGAGTCTTCTCTTCTCACGTGTCCATTTTGTGCTAAAATACCTGGCACGCACACAAGATACTGTCAGGAGAATGCTTCAGGGTAAACAATCATTGTCTCAACAATATTACTTATGTTGACATGATAGTTATGGTTACATTTTGGTGTAAAATGGTGTAAAAATTATTAAATCTAGCATCCACCATGACATTATGGAGATTTAAGTGGTGCCTCTAACATTGTGTCTGAATTCACATACCAAGCACATGATCGCCAACACACATGCATCCGTTTTTATTTGTGATATTAGTGTTATTTTCTAATTGTTAGCTGTTTATGGCTGTTTGTAATATACTGTATGTTGAGCTATATGTTTTTCACGGTTATGCTAAAAAGCAACATTTGAATGCTTTGTTCTTATTGGTGATTGTGTGTATGCAGTAGTGCATTGATAACTGTGCATGCCTATTGGTTCATTATGCTGGCGAGGAGGGAGCTGTTACCGTGGTCCTTGTCAATGGCAGTGCTGGTTCTCCTAGTGTCGACAGAGCTGGCTGACATGGCGTCATCTCTGGAGCCCTGCACAAACACAACACGACTAAGTGAAAACTGAAAATATAGATAGATGCGTTCTACAATACTAGTCAAATATTTGTAGGTTTGTAAAATATGAAAGTACTGTATCGTCCTTTTTTGATATGACTTTAATAGCTTGTCAATATTGACTGACTTAAAGTAAAGTCGGAATAAAAGTAATTGTACCAGTAACAGTTAACAGTTATGGACCTGCAATAATATACAGATGAAGGTGGCATGATTCAAAACCTGCCTCCCCAAAAAACAAGAAAACATCTTCAGTAGGCATTACGCCACTGTTGTCCATGACTGATAAAGATCAGTGATATTATCTGGGGGAAACTGTGTGCAGAGAGGCAGAGGCATCCATGGCCTAGGCACTGGGGAAGACTCACGTTAGAGCACAGCCCGGGGTTTGAGCTGTGTGGCTGGGCAGACAGCTGGTTCAGGTACTGGTAGAGAAGCTCCAGAAGTGGGAGATACAGCACACAGATCCTCACCTGCTGGTTCTTCAGAACACAAAACAAAAAACAGCATTTTGTATAGATGCTGGGCCAGCGTGTCAATATTTAGGTGTGCGTGCGTTTCAGATTTGATCTGACCAGTAAAGTCTGCAAGCCATCTGCTGTCATATCTGGTACATAGAGATATTTGCATTTGACCAGGTTCATTTCCATAACAGACAATTCTTATCATATGCATGCCTCAATATGTGTGCTATATCGACTGTCTGTCTGTCTGTCTGTGTGTGAGAGGCTTTCAGTTACTCTGTTACCATACTGTGTTTATTGACAAAGGCTTTGATATAATAGCTAAAACAGTGAGAAATTTACATCCAACTCCAAACAGTCATCTGAAAAAGGTTTATTCAACCTTGTTCCTGCCAAGGGATTATCGCACAAGGAAGTATTTCATACTGTTGTTGTTTAACACTCAATTTATATAAGTGGACATATTTCAGCAGCAGTGAGATTGCCAAAAACAGTCCCCCCTTTCTAATGCTGGTAGTCATATCAATTGATTAATTAATTAAACTGGGGACCATATTACGTATAACGTAATTAATTATTAGAAGTAGTATTTCCTTACCTTGTACATGGTGTAGCGGTCGTCCATGGCGTGCTTAATGAGGAGGTTCTTGAGCACACCCACAGCCAGATGGCGGACCTCAGGGCCTTGGTGAAGGGCCTGGGCCACCTCCCGTAGCAGCAGGCCCACCAGGAAGTGGTTGCGGCAATAGTCCTCAGTCAAGCTGTACTCCAAGCTCTGCTCTGCATTTGGGCAAGGAGATCAGTACAGTCTGTGAGCACCTGCTCTTATTCGGTTACTGGCATACTACCGGAGCCTAACACTATGGAATGTATCACAGAACGTCACATTTTATTTCTCCGCTTCAAGTACATCTGTTTCAGTAAACACTGACCATAAATATTGATCTCAAAGGAATATTTAATCCTAAAAATAATAATTAAATCACATCTCCCATTCTTTTATGATGAGAGAAAATTGCTGGAAAGTATTTCTGGCACAATGAAGTATATTATCTACTGTCTGTAACCATGGAATAGTGGCTGTGTGTGTGTTTTCATACTTTAGCTGCAGACTTCTACAATGAGCACAATGCATCTCAAATCCTAACTAAACTGGTTTAGGCACAGTGTTATTTCACTGACAGCAATGAATAGCTGTGCTGCTGATAGGATATGTACAGTATAAATCCCCATACAACCTGCAATAACCATCTGCACCTTAGACATACAATTGCTCCAGGTAGGCTTTGACCTTTTCATTTGGCAAATACCAAATCATATAAAATGCCCAGTCTTTATTCTTTAACATGCAAAGCCTTTCCACCAAAGGCAATAGACAAACAATCACAGAACACATTTAAATGTTGACTTTAAGACTTACACATGGCTGTAGACACAGGCATTATACCACATTGTCTGGGTGATACATTAACCAACAGTGGCATTCAAATGACTTTCCCTTGGTTCACAATGTAACTATAGTAATGCGGTACAGTTTGTCAACATCACAGACCATGTACATTCGCCACACACCATTGCTACCCTAAAAACATTTAACTCCAAGAAGAGGGTAATTCAGACAGAACCCTGCATTGGGCATTCATTTGAATCATTTACAGTTTATAATTCCAATCTATCCAGTGCTAATGGAGATTTGAGGCACACATCTAGGTTTGTGTCTGATTCTTCCCGTGTGTTAACCCTAACATGTCTGTGGTTTGCATCAATTTCAGGAAAACAAGTCTATGTTTGAAGTGTAGGAGGCCAACACAGCTTGAACCCCGAGTTACCCTCTAAAAAGACAGAAAGTTAAAGAGATAGAGGACAGGGACAAACTGATATGAAAATGGATAGACAAATCACTCCCAGGGAGATAATATTTTGAAATCAGTGAAGCACTTGGAAAAGGGTCAGTTGATTTCCACAGCAACAAAGCTACACTGAGTCATAGGCAAGCAATCAGTGCAAAGGCCTGTGATCAAATGTGTTAGCCTAGCATTCGCATTAGCATTAATGTTAGTGCTGGAATGAGTGGGAGTGAATGAAAATCTGGCAGTGCAGTGGGCTAACAGACTAGCATACAGTTGGTCCAGAGCAGCCCTGCGCAGGCATTTGTGTACGGTAGCAAACGGTAATGTTGATGTACATTAAGGTGCGAGGTGGGCATCACCTACCTACTGCGCCAAAAAGCTCCGTTGCATACGAAATAATATCTGACCACAAGCAAAACATAAAGGTTGTCAAAAATGTGAACATTCATATTCAAGTGTCATACATACGTACATACATTATATAAATGGGTTAGAGTCAATGAATGATTAACTTGATATCACCTGACCTGCTTTCATGTGCAGGTTTCTAAGTTGGCCAAATACAACCAGCAGGTTAGAAGGGGAGGCATTGTGGGCCACTGCTGCAGGGGAGGACTTGTGCATTGCGTATGGTTTAAGCAATGGGGAGAGGGGGTTATAAGAGTGTGTGTGTGGTAGCAAGCTTGATGCAGGGGGTAATGGGAGACAAAACGTGGCACCTCGCAAAGCTCACCTTGGACCCTCTGAAGCTTAGTGCGTCCAAATGCCATCGGCAGATTGAGCGGTATGTAGTGCTCGTGGTTGCACACCGTCATCAAGAACTCAAATTTCATTTCAGTCAGCACCTGTGGAGTACACACACACATGCACACGCATGCATACGCATGCACACGGGCCATGTTTACACCGTGCACAAAACAAATTCCCCTGAAGTTTGACGTGTGTGCTCCTCAAACAGTGTATGCTGGCTGTTAGTTTAATTTGTCAGTCAAATATTATGATAAGGCTTCAGTGTAGACATATTGTCTACTAGTTCTATTACAGACACATATAACAGATTACATTTGAGACAGCTGTCCTAACAAACCAAGTGTATCACAAGTGTAACATTGGTCTGCACATTAAAAGCCTTTCAATGCATCTATGGATGTTGCCCAGTGTACAACTACTGTGTCTGAAAAGGTCGTTTACCCTGCATTTTGCAAACATATCCAATTGATAATGGAATACTGTGTAAGACGTAGCATCAATCGCAATTGCATTTCCATGTGGTATAATTATTCGTACAGTATTGGTGCTTTGCCTCTAAACACCATACACTATATTTGTTTAAAAACTGATTCAAATTTAGAGCATGTTTGCAGAGTAATCATTAACAATAATCTTGAATTGCCTTTCTGGTTACCGTTGGTGACAGACTACTTGGCCAGCAACAGACAAGAAAGGACTGATAGACGCGATTCATGTTTACACAGAATGGTTACCAACCACCTTTCGTTTCCATGGAACATTCATGGCCTCGCTCCTGGAGTGGCCTCCACTGTGCAAGAGGGACACATGTGGAGACGGGCCCTCACTCACCTGCCCTTAGTTCCTACCCCGTTGGTAGTTCCTGGTTAGGTCCCTCTCACCCTCGCTCTGTGTCCTTCTCCTTCTAGAGCGCTTCTAGTGTGCTTCCTGTCCTTAGTTTGCCTAGTTTGCTGGAATTATGGTCCGTGATACTAGAATAGCACGCACACTATGTTTCCTGCCTTACTCGGCTCCAATCACAAATCATATCCAACAGTTTAGCCTTGTGTTCGTTGTGAAAAGGCCAAATCATAGACTGCTTGCATATGGTACAAACATACAAGGCTGGTGTGTATGTGTGTTTGTGTGTGTGCATGTATGTGTGTCTGTGTGTGTGTGTGTGTGTGCTGGTGTTGAGAGTATGCACCTTGGGATCTTTAAGGCTAAAGCCGCACATGTAGTCATTGATTAGGCTGAAGGCAAATCCCCTGTTCATGAATGTGAGGCACCTCTGAAAAGAAGGGAATGTAATAATATTATTGTGTTATTTTACATTACCAAAAGAATATTAAACATTACCAAAAGAATATTAAACAATGGATGAATTGGATAAACGTTTAGATTTTTAAATCAGATCATTAATACATGGTCTGAGAATACAGCAGTGTTGTTGATGGGGGGCTTACTTTAATAAAGGCGGCCAGGCTAAGGTTGATGCAACGGGCTTCTTCTGGGATTTCCATGTGTCGTATGGTGATGTGGGGCATTATGGAGAGCAGCAGAGACTGCAGCGCCTGGTGGAAACTGTCAGGGAACCGCTGGGCTCGCGGCATCTATGGTGCATGAACATCCATTCAGACTATACGGTTCCACTGAGTGTCTGGACAGGGGTATCTCATACAATGCGCCTTGGCTGGTCTACACTTGATGGTGGACCAGATCTCCATCGATAGACTATGTTTTAAGTATGATATTAAGGAATTCTATTTTAAAAATATAATTGTCTGGTTTGATCATATATTTTCATACCATACATAATATTGTAGTGTTTAACCACACCATTGAAAATATGGACCAATCAATCTCTTAAATAGGACCACATAGCATGATACATTAGCTTAAGTTCGGATGCATAAATAACTTCTTGTTGTAGTTTTCTTGTTTGTAGTTCTTGTAGTTTATATATTGAAGAATGTCCAAATAAACGACTTCATCCACCTAGTTTTCTACCACCTATCGTGATGTGTGGTCACACATCTCCATCTTCCATAAACACAAGCGTGAATAGCTTAGCTATCATGTCTAATGCAAATTACTCAGACATTTGAGTGTTGTCTGCACGTAACAAGCTGTACAACAAACAGCATACACTTCAGTTAGGTTGGGCAACATTTGCACAACTTTTTATGTTGTAGGAGAAAGTCAACACAAAAGAAAGACTACCACTTATAATGCTGCATGCAGTATCTCAACAAAACAAATATTGCATGAGGAGAGAAAAGAGTACAGCGTCTTTAACTGCTTAATTGTATTTGTGTGCATAAATGCTAAGAATCTATTTTAAGATGCCAAAAGCATGTTCATTGTTTCCGCATTGCAGTTTTGTTTTCTAAGGATATGATCGATTTGAGACTGCCAACAAATGAAAAATTGTGAAAAAGATATTTATTTTATATGAAGAAATAGAAGAAAATTGCTACTCTTCGCTGAGGATCAATTACTTAAGTTCAAAAACTAAAAGGAGATATCAATCAATATTTATTACAGATTCATTCTTCAGGTGTAAGAGTATCCTGCCTACTTTTAAAAAAAGAAGATAGAAGTTATAAAGGTGTGTCACAACAGGTTTCAACACGCAAAAGACAAAGGAAATCCAGGCAAGAGCACGCACGCACACACCTACACAAACACAGTAGTGGGAATCAAAATAAACTGCTGAGGAGCTAGTAAACACAAACCTTCATCCGACTGCCCACTTGCAGATACTGGGCCATGGACTTGGCAATGGTTTCCAAAAAGAACCAGGAGTACTAAAAAGTAAGACACATTGAATATGAGCATGCTAGTCTTCATAATTGGGCTTTTCAACATAATGGGTACAAGAAGCTACATGCTTCTGTGGGGAAGGAATGTGTGTGTCATACTGCACAATATTTCATACTCCAGATAAGACAATACAGACATGTGGACAATGGTTCCATCTGCTGGCCAGTTCTGGTACAACAGCTGGGAACAACCCCTCATGAAGACAAACAGTTTCTCAGAATACACACACGCGCACGCACATACGCACCTTGAGCAGTTTATTGCTGGTGTTGAAGTCAGCGGTCTGCTTGAGGATGGCGGTGATAGCGGTGGCCAGCACCTCGTGAGTAGTCGCTGCTGAGTTCCCTGATGCAGGGTTGATGGTCACAAATACATACTGCAGATGTAAAACACATAGTTTCACGCTTTAGCGTTATTTACATGTACTGTTTTGGGGAGTGAGCTCTGGTATACAACAGTAAATGTATGTCCTCTGTACCTTAAGAAAGGAGCGCAGGAAATGTTCCAAACCCTCTTCGTGACATCTGGAGACTATGTGTATGATCACACTGAAGAAAACACAGATACACAATATTACTTTAGGCAAACATTGGATGGCATAACTCTCTAGATTGTCCATAGGTTCACAACATCTTCCCCTACAGGCCCCAGCATTGTGTACAGCTGCGTTTTCAACAGACATAGTGAGCTTGGGGATGGGATGTCCTAGGAGTGTTTTAATCTATAGCTCTGTTGTTTTAATGCAACTGAGGAGTGCATTTTTTTATTAAATAAATGAATAGGAGAGAATATATTATGTTTATTAAATTAACAATAACAACAATATATGCAATATAATCAGTAAAATTCGATATCAACTTCATATTAGAAAATCACTGACCGCAGAGAGTTGACAGCGATCTCATGGGCTTCTTTGGTTGCTGTGGTGAGCACCTCAAACAGCTGCATCACAACAGTAGGCAGGAAGTTGATGATAACCTGAGTCTCCATGGCATGCAGGCACTGGGCAAGATAAGAAGAGACAGAGAGAGAGAGAGAGAGAGAGAGAGAGAGAGAGAGCGAGAGAGAGAGAGAGAGAGCAACAAAGAAAGAAAGTAAATAGAAGGAAACCTCTGATATCTCAATGAGAAAGAAACAGGGAGATTAAAAATGAAAGAAGGCAGTATGTCTACACTACCGTTTAGCACATTTAAAAACAATAATGCAATTATTAGTCAAATTATCTGCAATTATAAAATTGAGTAAACCAAACCCATTTGACCTCATTAGTGGTTTTGTTAAAAATGTAGTACCTCATTTATATTTTTCCACTGAATTCTCAAAACAAGGACTTACAGTACAATATATATA
>JAODLL010001228.1:0-13338 GCA_026546735.1 Forbesichthys agassizii | reverse complement strand
GCAGCACGGGTGCATCACAATGAAAATGTGTTGGCAAGTTGTGTCTAAACAGGTGAAAAGTGCTTATGGTTTTGCCAAAAGAGTGATTTATTCAATCAGTGGGTTCAGGCAACTGAGCATTTGGTTCAGACAATAGGGTTTAGTGTTTTAGCAACTGAGAAAAACTGTAATCTGACTACTTCAGTAAAATCCTCCTGCACTTGCCCCTTAAAAAAAAAAACGACTTGTCTCTGACAAGCGGACGAGCCTTAATGTCGAGCCCTGACATAGTATCACCGTCAGGGTCTTATTACTTGTCTGACAGTTTTGAAGTATATTTATCTAACCAGCTAGCAGCAGTACATCACAGCATAAAAAATGTTATGTTGCCAGTAGGTGGCACTATGAATTTGAGTGAATATTGGCATATTTTTGTCTTCGGGGCGAGACAGTTATCAAACATGTAAAGTCTGGTGTAGATCTGAGCATGTCCACAGAAGGTACAACAAGTTGATGTTTCTTGGCGAAAAATAAGTTAACGCCATGCCCTTAAGCGAAAGTTCAGTTTGTACAACTTTTAATCATCAATGTCTTGTCATGCCACTATACAAATTTGAAGTGGATCAGATTCATTCTGTAAGAGGAGTTCGTTGTTAAAGTACAAAGCGTGCAAATCGCCAAAAAATTACCATGTAATGTAAAATGGCCGACTTCCTGTTGGTTTAAGAAAATTTCACCAAGAACATTTTATGTCTGGCTAAACTTCCTACATGTGCCACAGAAATTTCGTAAATGTCGGTCAAACATGCGGCAGGGGTTGCTTTGTTAAAAATAACTTCCTGTTGCCAGTAGGTGGCGCTCTGACAATAATTTAATTGAGACATGTACATGTGTTCAGGGTGGGACTCTTATGAATTGATTAAAGTTTGGTACAGAGTGGCGCATGTACAGAGAAGTTATATGAATTTGATGTGTCTTGGCGAAAGATGTACCGTCGCCATCACGCCCCAGACAAGCAATTTAACGAAAACTCAGAATATCTACAAAATGTCATTTTTTCCCCCCACTTTCGGCTTTCCTAAGAGAGTTTTTAAAGTACATTATCAAACCAGCTAAGAGAAGAACATCACAGCGTAAAAATGGACATTTCTTGTTGCCAGTAGGTGGTGCCATAACTTTATATAGATGTCTTCAGGGCGAGAGGTTTATCAAACGTGTGTAAAGTTTGGTGCATTTCTGAGCATGTACACAGAAGTTATACCAACTTCCTCTTTCATGGCAAATCATATTTTCCAGGCCACGCCACGCACATAAGTGAAAACTCACTGTTTGTACAATTTTTAATCCCCAGTGTGTAAAATGCACAGAGCAAATTGAGGCAAAAATTACCATTAAATTCAAAATGGCCGACTTCCTGTTAGATGTAGGGAATTGCTCCAAGAGCCTTTGTTTGACTGGACATATTACATGTTCCAAAGAAATTTCATACGTCTATGAGAGTTTTTTGGGGGAGGGGGGGGGGGTAGGGCTAATCTGTAGGGGGCGCTAGCGAGACATTTTGCCATGCCCATTCGCAAGACACCTAAAATCGACGATTTCCCGGGGAACACACGTGTGCGTCATGTCTCGTGAGTTTTTGTGCATGTTTAGGCCCCCTAATAAAAATTTAAGTCGGAGAAAAATTATCGGGAGGGATGCAATAGGGTCCACCCAGTGTGTGCTCGGGCCATAATTAAAATACAGAATTATGTTTACTAATGCATTTGCACTCTTATTTATAAGCCATGCGTTTCATGTGGTATGCTTTCATCCATTCGTTTCTAGATTTTGTAATTTCTGGTCTTTTTAGTGTGTGTGTGCTAGTGATAAAGTTGTAAATACATTTTTCTGAGTGTATTTTTTTGCTTTTAAGAGAGATTTACTAGACAGCTTTGTCGTTATCTTGTGCAACCCCCATTATGCCATCCCATCATCTTCAGTGGAGTGTCTAGCGTATGCACGAAAGCACTAAGAGATGTATAAAATGTATACTATGCTGTTTCAGCAACATTTGAGAGCATAATGCGAGGCATTTTATAGACCATTTTGGCATTGCCTCTACAGCCGCTGTTATGCTGAAAAACACATCACAAGTAGAAACATTATTATGCAAGGAATATTTTATGTCCGATTTTGTAGCCGTGTTGTACAGCCCCTACGATGCCAAATAATACAATCTATATACAAATATATTTGGCAGAATGTCTGGATTATAAGGAGGGGAAAAAAAAAACCTGTTTATAGCATTTACCTTCCCGAATATATGATAAGAAATGTAAAACTATGCAAAATCGCAGCTTCCAGATGACTTTGTTGCACGGCAAGTTAGAAATTAAATGTCAAACCACCAGTGTTTGTGTTACAGTGCCAATAAAATGTTGGGTGATTAATTGGATATCAGGGGTGCTACCCTGGACACCCTTCTGACGCCGCCAGTGACAGAACAGCTAGCTATCCATTCGCTGCTGATTTCGTGTTATTTTTATCCAGAATGTTAATTTCCCCACTCACAACAAAAACCACATTATTGATCTAGTCTACTCCACTGGTGTTTCGCCTGACCATGTTACTGAGGGACACCTCATATCTGACCACAAACCCACCTTATTCTAAATATCTGCCCCGTCCCAAAGAAACGACTAACTGCGTTATCAAATTTAGAAAGATAAATACATGAATCCTATTGATGTCATGAGGGTCCCCTGTTCCACTTCTGTCCCCATTCACTACAATGACTGACTTTCCTCCTCGCTCCCCTCAAAACCCGCGGTTTCTTTTACTCACACTGCCCCCTAATACACCCCTGAGCTATGGCAGCTAAAGGCTGCTGGATGCGCCTTGAGCATCTGTACAGGAGGACTGGACAAGAATCTCATTCACAAGATTACATGAATTATCTTTCAAAATACAAAACTGCCCTCTCAGCCAGATCTTCCTACTACTCTGCCATTATCAACGCTGATAAAAAAAACAAAAGTTCTTATTTGGATAGTAAAACACCTACTCGAACCTCCTGATAACTCCCACCCTGTTCCCACACCTGAATTCTGCAATTAATTTCTGGACTTCTTCAATTAAAAGATTACAAACATCCACCTCCATCTACAATCACCTCTGCTGAGAACCTGTTCTGGATGAACACTACATTGGGCTCAACCTCTACCTTGAAAAGTCCATTACTGAACTCATCATAAAATCGAAATCCTCTACCTCTCAACTTGATCCGATGCTCACTAGCATCATCAAAACATGCCTTCCCTCAATCTCTCACCTGCTCACTGACAATGAACTCCTGTCTCGCCACCTGCTACGTGCCCCCCACCCTGAAAACTGCAGCTGTGACACCCACACTCAAGATAAGCAATGCTAACCCCAATTATCTGAACAACTTCAGCCCCATTTCCAACCTTCCTTTCCTCGCCAAATACTTGAGGGTGGTGGTCTCTCAACCATCTAAATTCCAACAACCTACTTTAACCGTTTCAGTCTGGATTCTGTCTGAAGGGTTGTGGTTTGATTATTCAATTATGGTTTATAAACAGTACATGGTGCTAGCAATTGCTGAGTCATACTATAGGCATATAATGCTTAATTTACAACTTCAGCAGAATATCTTGTGCCCTATGCATCTCATGCCCAAATGTACCACTTGGTCCCAAACAAAGACTCTGCTTAATTTACATGTATTGCCCACTTCAACCACACCCAGCCATTGTGCCAGCTAGATAGCATATTGCTATGTTATTGTATTCCCCGATACCCAGCTGTGTCTGGAGGTAGGCAGCTAAAGGCTGTCTCATTTAAGACTACCAAATGCATTTTTATGATATAAAAATTATTCCTATCACATCCCAAACACAGTACTGGAACAGCTCTTTTATAAAAAGATTCAATTCCATCTCTCCACCATTGGCGCTCGGGCCTTCAGCTGCTCTGCCCCAATACTCTGGAAAGAACTTCCCCTGCACAGACGACATGCTACCACAGTCGCATCTTTTGCTAAGCTTCTCAATACTCATCTCTTCAGGGTTGCCTATAGCATTTGATATTCTGTTCCACTGTCACTTTTCTCCCCTGCCCTCCCAACATACACATTTTATATTGAACTTTATATTTGCCTGTGTACAATGCAAAATGTCATTGAGTCTTTTTAAAAAGGCATTCTGAAATTACAGTTATTACTACTACTTAACACTGCAGACTGCAGTGGAACACCCCACAATAGCTGCAGTTTTGGAGATGCTCTGACTTAGTTATCTAGCAATCACAATTTGGCCCTTCTGTAAGTCACTAATTTTTCCTGCTTCTAACACATCACCTTTAAGGACAAAATGTCCACTATATATATCCCAGTCACTAAGTGCAATGATAATTGTTGATTCATTGTTATTCACATCACCTGTCAGTAGTCATAATGTTATGGCTAATGCACGCATTCAGACATCAGGGCACTTAGTCAATGGCAGGGTAGAGGGACCATTGACGCTTCCTGTGCCATGGTCAAAGTCTAGAAACCTGTTCAACATCCATTAAAATTTTAAATGAAGAGCACATTTATCACCTGCTACCTGCAGCTCTTGCTGGTAGCATTTCTTATGTGTTCTTACCCGGGGTTTGGTGGTCCGGCCCTTAGGCTTGGTCCGGGCTTGTCGATACACCCCAGAATCACCATCCAAGACGGGGCAATCCTACGCCGTCAGCAAACATCACACATATTCACCACTGAAGGCAAATGGTACTGTGCTTGCACATGCATTAATGAGCTATATTATTACATCTAACACTCCAATTGCTCAGAGTCCCATTTAGACATGCACGTACACCATGAACAGTAAAGAGTGGTTGTGTGTATCCTACCATATACTTGGCTGGGGAAGAGGCACAATGCTGAGTTTTAGTGTGTTGGGCTGCAGCGCTGCCAGACATGTGTGGTTCACAGTTGGGGGTGTAGAACTGGGGCAGACACCCTGCAAAGCTGACAGCAGGACTGGACATCCTAGCCACTGCTGTGACATATTTGATTGGACAGGCAAGGTTGGGGTTCACCATCAGCCAAATATTTGGCTGGATGGAAGATTCTAGTATGACAACAAATGTTAGAACCAAGCTATGTTATGAGGTCTTGGACACTTAAGTAAAATTAAATAACTAGGATGCAATTCTTAATGCATCTTAATCTTTATTTCCAATTGCTACAATTAGTGTCACCCCTCACCAGAGTTCTGATGAAGGCATGTGTTGTCACTTTTTCTTCTCGATATTCTGGCATAGTGCCATTGAGCCAGGTATTGGTCATTCAGCTTTTCATCTGTCAGTAGATCCAAGTCACATTTTTACATGTCAGCCACTAACATCCTGTGCAGTGCTGAATTCAAATGACTGACATGACATTTGTAAAAATAAATATCCTATAAACTTTGGGGTGCTGCGATAACAGTGTTCAGGCTGTTTTAATGCACACTATATAATGTGTAGCACAATACATATTGGGAAACTAATCCCTAACCCTGGCAGCTGATCATTGCTTTGCCTAACAAGCCATACTATTGTAGACACAACAGTGTGTTGACACTTTATTCAACAAGTGCACTGCCTCAGTTTCACCTTGCCATTACAACAGTAAACAACTGGTGATACATGTATTTACAGTGCCACACACATAATTGACAATAGAAACAATCATATAAACATGAACTTAACATGTAATTGGTTAACTGATCTCACCCTGACAGAACTGATCTGTTGTAGTTGTCAATTTAAGTTCCTCGTCCATATCCCAGTCATAAAGGCCTGTGGAGCCATGCAGCTGCAAGAAAGTACTTCTGTTTCGGATACGTAAAGTCATTGCTGCAAGTCCAATAAACGACTTTGTTGTAATATCTTAAACGTATGCAGTAATATGCAGTCTAATGTGGTCTGCCAAATGACCATCAAAGAAGCCCACATTTTCTGCAGTGTGAATGTTCAAGCAGGTGTTTCTATTTGGAGGTTAATTAGCTTGATGTTTGTAAATTAGAGCTCATTAACCACAGTCAAGGTTAGGAAGTAACTGATTACAAAAAAATACAGTAACTATAATCCATTAGTTAGCTGAGTGGAATCCAATTACAAGTTTTTATTTTTAGATAGCATTTCCAATATCAATGTTTAGGCGTCACGTAATTTAAAGTAATCATATTATGTTAATACATTTAGGTAATCAGAAAATGATGTTACAGATCATAATTTTAGTCTGGTAACTAGTAACTGTAAGACTACATTTAAAAAGCAACCTACCCAACCCTGACCAGTTGCATTAACCAGTGTTTTCACATAGGATAACTAGGTACATATTGGTGGATTCATATGGTCATGAAATTAACTTTTTTTTTTTTTTAGCTTTTAGACTGTTCTATCAACTTAGAAGGGCAAAAGTAACCAAATGTTTGGAAATGTCTTCTCCATGTAAGCTACACTATGTGTAGCACAATATCTATTGGTAACTATACTGGCTACTGTTGACTCATAATACAGTATGTTGTGACAACTAGACTTTAAAGATAAGATAATTTGACAACTGATATCTTCCTTTGTGCCAATACTTTTCTAACCAGTAGGTCTAACAGGTAGGTCCACAGGAAAGCTATAGCAGCAAGGCATTATATCACGTTGTGCGGTTTGTTTAAACTGGGGTGGAATGGCCAATTAACAATACATGTTCATTAAAATGTCTTTCAATTGCCAAGAATAAACTAGGCACCACAATTAAGTTCAGAAGATTCTAGAAAATTAAAACTACAGGTCAGTTACATGATGAATTATATGTAAAATGTAGTCAACCAGAAAATGGAATCAACTAACTCTAGTTTATTCATCTCTAGTGATTCATACAGCAGCCAGATAGCCATATTATATTAAGACAAGTCATTTTGTTTATTGATTACATTTAGAGTTCACATTTCATAAATAAGACACTTAACTATTAGACAGCAATATATTTTTACAAAATCATATAGTCACCTTTATATACTCAATTTATCATTCTTACTTTTAATATCCCATTTTCATAATTTACTTTTCATGTCTTTTATTAAGATAACAATTCCACACATTTACATACTGAATTCATATAATAAAATGATTTTAACATACACATACTGGAACTAGTACACTATATACTGGTAAATATTTGTAGACATGCTTTTAAAGTTTAACGATTGCTGCCTTAGATAGTTGCTTGCTCCATTCCTGGAACAATTAATCTCTCACACTCTTACAAAATTGTGTGTGACGAGTTGAGAAATATTGAGTTCCAGGAAGTGTGTATAAGCAAACGAGAAAAACAGTAAATGTCAACAATAAAACATATCAATTCACAATGTTCATCTTCTGACTTCTGAAAAACTACTAAACTGTTTTAAGCAAACCTAGTAATTGAAAACCCATAAGAAGCATATAAATAATTATTTTTGAACAACTTGAGGAAGGTCAACAGACAACATCTGCCTAGAATTATCCAAATGTTCACAAGGATATTTGGCATTCAAATACTGCCACATATGAAACAGTTTTTAGCAAGACATCAAATTAGTGGTATAAGAGAATAATAAAATGGTAGATTACACATCAAATACAACACCGATTTGCATTGTATGATACAAGTGTATGTCTATTTATTAAGACAACCTACCCCCATATGTGTATGGGACCTCACAATAAACAGAGCCAATCCGATTTCAGTTCACTGTAGTTGAAGAAGGTAGAATATTTCACATCCAGCTATTAGGACAGTCACTATTTCTTTAAATTTAGCCTGGAAATTAAGAATTATGGATGGAAGAGGGCTGACTGAACTAGTATGTGTATTATGTGTAATGAAACATGGTTCCAAAGTGATTCAGAATATGGGGATGTAGTTATCAATCTTGGCACGGTGCCGCTGAGCAATACACTCTGCGATCCACACAATGTTGCGACATTCCTGCTCCTTGAGCTTCACATAAGCGTAAAACACACTGAAATGGAACTGGTTCAGGAAAGCTAGCTTGTTCAACTTCACCTGCAGGGGCAGTAGAGAGGAACATTTATTAATTTGACCTTAATCCCAGTCTCAGGTTCACAAGCCACACCCCCAAAGTTCCAACAAGAAAATTGTAGATCCTTTTGGAAGGTCTTTAATGGTGCTTTTCAACTGCTGGTACCAGCTCAACTCAACTGTACTCGCTTTGAGAGCTTTTCCACTGCGTGGAACCAGCTCAACACAACCTTTTTGCTTTGCCATTGGGCAAAAATTGGGATAGTACCAGGTACTTTTTCTAATATCTGCTTTGTCGAGGTTCCAAGCAATCTGAGGCGGTACCAAAATGTGATGGGACAACAATGCAGATTGGATTAAATAGTCACTTCGTCATTGCACAACACGGGCATACATACTACTGAAGCTGCCTCAACTTTGTATTTACCTTTTATTAAATGACAAAATGCAAAACCACGGCGTGATCAATTGAGGCAGTGCAGATTGTCATCAGTTGTCGACATAACCAATGTTATCTACTGAGAGCTGGAGAGGGCAATTCTCATAAAGTTAAGGTTGAACAATATGTCTATGAACTGTTTGCTGCACATTGATACCGAAAGATATTCCAACTAGGTAGAGACATGTTCAAAAATAAAAATAAATAAATTACTAAATTACTACCGATCTACTGCAGGAATGGGTCGCACAGCGGCGTCGCTATGACGACCAGGTACAACTGAGTGGGTAGTACCCATAGTAGTGGGTAGTAGTATCCGCAATGGAAAAAGACTCATGCCAAGGTAAGTAGTTGAGTAGAGTTGATACTATGCAATTGAAAAACTCCCTAAAGCGAGGCGAGGAAACTATAGTCGAGCTGGTACCAGCAGCGGAAAAGTGCCATTAGGTAAGTAGCCCATGCAGCACAACACTACCACAAAGTTGTAGTAGATGTAACCTCTCCATCCATGCAGATGTCTCTACGTGGATGTATGTATGGCATGCTTGTGTTAACCCTTCTTAAGAACATTAAGAACATGTCTGTCTTAAGATTGTGTGCATGTCTCACCTCATGCTCAAAGAAGCGGTCTTCTAGGGTTTTGTCCCCAGGGTTGCTGCCTGCTCCTTCAAATAGCAGCTTGTATTCCTGATGCAGAACAGAAGTTGGTTTGCAGTCAAATGTATTATACTAAAATACACAATAAAGGAGCATCTATAAAGAGGATAAACTGACTTGTAAATTGCCTCTCCGAACAGAAAAATATGTATTTCCAAGGATTAAAACTGCTGTTATTTATTATATTTCTTATAGGTCTTTGTTTATGGTCTGAGAAATACATGTTATATACCTTCCTAGACATTCTTTAACATTAACTATGTCTTTTGACTTATGACCACATAAGATAACTTTTTTTTTTTCTGTAGGTCTGAGATTTAGATTGTTTTGACGTTCACCAGATATACGCAGGAAGGCTGTATAAATGGAGCCTCTTGTGTAGGATGTTCTACGATAATGTCTATGCTATATCTGATGGACCAAACATCCAACTGTTATACATTACAGTGTTTTGACATCATACTTTAAACATGCTCTCTGTGCCATGTATATAAGGGTGCACAGACAAAGGCAGGGAAAAACACTCTGCTGATACATTGATATACACATTACTTTTATTTTGGAGACTGTTTCCATTTGATAAATTATTAAAAAGAAACCTCTTTGTCTAAACTAGCCTATATCCATTTTAATTATAATTTCCCAATAACATTTGGCGTCACGAACAGGATTTCAACGTCTGCGACATGGCGCGAACGGTCGGCAACTGATCATCCATGGACTCTAAAATTTCATCCAGTCTCCAAACCCTTGAGAACATTTCAGAGTGAAGGGGACCCGACCGTGTGCGCTTTGAGTCGACACCGCTGGAAAACCTGTGCAAATTGAGGGAAATGTGGGGAGTGGATATATGGTGAGAAGCACTAGTTTTTTTTTTCTACTGAAAACGTGTCTTCCATTGCATGTAGTCCATTTTCTTGTTTCCTTAATTTAACCCAGATAACGGAATACATTTTTTATTTGTAATTAATATTTCCAATGGCAATTAATAGGTGAGATTGCTGCTTCTTTTGTAATCAAGAAACCCGCTGTCCAGTGGTGAAATTACATATATTCTGCCCGCTAATATTTAAGGTGAGACTGCATTATTTTTGCTATCAAGATTCTGTGTCTTTTATCTGGTTATGACGTGACGAACCGGACCTTGCAGTGACGACTGCATCGATATGTATTCAGCACGCTCATTGTCAGGGACAATAGATGGGGTCGATCTGGATTTGGCCTAAAAACCTGTCTGAGATGCGACCATAGATGAAATTAGAAAGAAATGTGGACAGGACAGTTAGAATGTTTTGTTTTGTATTTATCAATTCAAATTTTTTGGGAACAAACAACAAACGTGTTCAATATTAGATTAAATATATTGAATAATACATTTAAGGTGTATGAGGACCACCTACTATAAAGTAAGATATTGGGGAATACAGGAAATATAAAAATTGTAAGGAATTCTAATATATATAATATAGGCTGATAAATAAGGAATTATAGGAGACAGCAACATAAAGTAAGAATGTTTTTGCACTACGGGTGAATATACCTGATAGGATGTAATATCAGAAGATAGGGTTTAGACTCACAGGGTAGAAGTCAGCCACAGCCTTGACTTGTTCATAGTCGTCAGCCCGGGCCAACTGAGCAAGGCCTTCTGGGTAAAGCTTTCCACAGTGAGGGAAGAGTTTTGCACGGTCCTCCTTGGACAGCTCTGTCCCGAACGAGTTGATGGTGATGATGAAGGCTCTCCTGTCTGCCTCAAACTGCAACACAGTTGAGCTATCAACATTTATTCTTCAGCTGATTCGTGTAGCTTGGGCCAGATGTTATACACATTCACTTAGACTATAATATGCATTTGATGAATGTATAATTATTTTGGATATGCTGAGAGTATACAGATAGAGACCAAAGCCGCAATACAAACATCCACGGTTTTGTGTTGCAGTTCCGGAAGACAAAACCGTGGCCCACACACAGGCGCCCCCAACCCTCTGCAGGTGCACCCTGTTGAGCTCCCGTATACAGTTGGTACTGTAAATAAGCATATTGGTAACATTCTCTATTCATGCTCAACTATTTATTAATTATATATCGTGAAAATATATTCTAGCTAACGTAGGCTACAGCAAAAAAAAAAAAAAAAAACTACTTAAACTTTACTTTATTAGGGAGGTGCTCAAGGTGCCCGACATGGTATGGTACCAGTATAGGGCATATGCACTAAAACTAAGTTGTTTAAGCATAAATTGTATATGGTAGGATAACATTCAGCGGTACCTGCATTGCAGGTGTTCATGTGGCTGTATTCATATATGTAAAAGTATACAGGCAGCCTTGAACCCTATCCCCACAACTCTTCTCTAAGACATCTCACGTGACCTCCTACCATTCCTCACCTCACTAATCAACTCTTCTCTGTCTTCAGGCTCCCAGTGACCTTCAAAACAGCCAGAGTCAGACCGCTGCTCAAGAAACCAGCCTTTGATGCATCAGCACTCCAGAATTATAGACCAGTATCCCTCCTCTCCTTCCTGTCAAAAACCCTTGAGCGTAATGTCTCCAACCAACTCTCCCTCGCAGACAACAACCTCCTGGACCCCCACCAATCTGTCTTCAAAGCTGCTCACTCCACTGAGACTGCTCTTCTCATGGTGACTGAAGCCCCACACACTGCTAGAGCATCCTCCCTCTCATCAGTCCTCTTTTAGACTTGTCAGCTGCATTCGACACAGTAAACCACCAGATCCTCCTTTCAACTCAAGCTGAGATTGGAATTTCAGACTCTGCTATCTCCTGATTTGAATCCTCTGTCAGATCGCTCCTACCAAGTCCTCTAGGACGGACGTCTATCCAACCCTGCCCACTCAACACAGGAGTTCCTCAAGGATCTGTGCTGGGACCCCTACTCTTCTCACTGTACCAAAGATCCCTCAGCCCTGTAATGTCTGCTCATGGATTCTCCTATTACTGCTATGCCGACGACAACCAACTCTTCCTCTCGTTCCCTCCGTCTGACAAATCTCAAATCTCGACCCGAATCTCTGAATGCCTTGCCGATATCAGCGCCTGGATGTCTACACATCACCTCAAACTCAACAAAACCAAACTACTCCACCTCCTGGAAAAATACAGTCCTCAAGTGGACCACCATCACCCTTGAGAACACCGCGGTGTCCTCCTCCCCTACCGTAAAGAGTCTCCGAGTCATCCTAGACAAGCAACTATCATGCGCAGCAAACATCACCGCCACAGCTGCGCCTGCAGATTCTCACTTTACAACATCAGAATAAATAGGCCATTCCTCACAAGGGAAGCGACACAACTCCTGGTCCAAAGCCTAGTGATCTCCCGCTTAGACTACTGCAACCCGTTGCTAACCGGTCTACCCGCGTGCTCTACAAGACCCCTGCAGCGAGTTCAAAATGCTGCAGCTCGCCTGGTATTCAACCAGCCAAAGTTCTCCCATCTAACCCCCTTTTTCCGAGAACTACACTGGCTCCCTATTACAGCTCGATCCAATTCAAAGCACTGGTGCTAGCATACAATACGGTACATAGAACGGCCCCAAGCTATCTCCAAGCTATGGTCCGGTTCCAGGCCTCAAAAAGAGAACTTCGTTTTACCACCTCTGCTGGCCGACTGGCAATGCCACCGTTACGAGGCATCAAGACTCGCTCATAAAAGTCTCGCCTTTTCTCCGTCTTGGTACCACAGTGGTGGAACGAGCTTTTAGCAACAGTCAGAACTGCAGAAACCCTACCCATCTTCCGAAAGAGACTCAAGACACATCTCTTCACAATCCAACTTGGTACCTTGATAAGCAACCTCGCACCACTTCTTAGCACGCCAATGAAGTCCTGCACTTACTTCTCATGCGGTTATCTCCATTTTGTAAAAAATAAAAAATTGCACTTTACTAGCTAGGCCATTGTCTATTGCACTTCATGCTCGACTATGTGGTAATAGGTATAATGACATGATGCTGCATTTATTCTATTTAAAATATTGTTTGCTTATAATTGCTGGTATACGACCTGTCGAACTACTGACAAATGTACTACATGTACAGTTGCAAGAAAAAGTATGTGAACCCCTTGGGATTACATGGAGTTTTGCATGAATTGGTCATAAAATGTTCTCTGAACTTCATCTAAGTCACAACAATAGAAAAACACAGTCTGCTGAAAATAATACTACACAAACATTAGATGTT
>JAODLL010001226.1:0-13341 GCA_026546735.1 Forbesichthys agassizii | reverse complement strand
TTGTTACAACACTGCTAAATGTTAGTTTTCAGGTTGTTACAACACTGCTAAATGTTAGTTTTCAGGTTGTTACAACATTGCTAAATGTTACTGTTTTCAGGTTGTTACAACACTGTTAAATGTTAGTTTTCAGGTTGTTACAACACTGCTAAATGTTAGTTTTCAGGTTGTTACAACACTGCTGAATGTTACTGTTTTCAGGTTGTTACAACACTGCTAAATGTTAGTTTTCAGGTTGTTACAACACTTCTAAATGTTAGTTTTCAGGTTGTTACAACACTGCTAAATGTTACTGTTTTCAGGTTGTTAAAACACTGTTAAATGTTAGTTTTCAGGTTGTTAAAACACTTGTGAATGTTAGTTTTCAGGTTGATACAACACTGCTAAATGTTCGTTTTCTGTTTTCAGGTGGTTGCCTCAGTTACCCCACATGACGACTTCTCTGGGTTTGCTCCATTACAGCCACAGGTGAAACATGCCTGATATTTCAGGGGCAGTAGCCTTAACAAATGTTGGTTTAATCTGGTTGATAAATAATCTAGTCACATTTGTTATCAGTGTTATATGTTCAGTGTTATGAAAGTGTTATTATGTTAAAGGTCATTTGAAGTCTGATTGGCATTTTAATAAAGTTTAGAAAGGATGATACTGGTCTTCACATCTCTGTAAAATCAACAATCTAATCATGTAGACAATTCAGGAACATTCACTGAAACCGTAAGTATACATTTAAAGTATGTTTAAAGGCTGGTGATGTAAATTGTATGTGACACTGCCATCTATTAGGTGGAAGATGGCCCTACTGGTCCTAAAGCCCCCGAGACTCTGAGGTAGAGTTCAGATATTAACTTAAACACAGAACCCAGGTGTGCAGGTTTTTAACTTTGACTAACATGTATATGATTAACATATGACTAATATATTAGTCATGTAATAAAATTAAAACAGTATATGATTAGTAATGTTAAGTTTCACTAACACCCCAACTGTAGTGAAATTATGTATTTATCTAATTGTTTTGTTGATGTAGAAAACATAAAGCTGAGTGACCTCAGCATGATTTGGTGTGCTTACCTATACTCCATGTGGATGGGATCTTGATCCACACAGGGCTTTCCAAGGGGAGCCCCACATGGTCCTCTTTGAGTTTGTTCCCGAGACCAGCGATGAGCTGGCTGTAGTCCCCGGTAACGTGGTGTTTGTGCTGCATAAGGGAGTGGACAATTGGGCATCTGTGGTCTTTAATGAACGAGTAAGTAAAGTAAAAACAATCCTTTCCTGCTATAAGATTCATTTTAGAAGATGTAACATTTAACACGGAATTCATTTTGCGCTTTAAATTATATGTTAATAGTTTATGTATGTTGTCAAATTGTATCGCTACGTTAGCCCTAATGACATGCTGATAATAATCAGTAATAAGTAATCTAACACAGTAATCTAACACAGGGCCAAACTTCTCAGAGTGGTGACCCCCAAAATACCAGTGCCAGAGATGCTCGTGAACCCCGCTATCCCCAGTGGTGATAGATGCAGAGCAGCCATAATAGTATTTGATCATATTTTAATATAGGCTAGTAGCAAAATAAATTAATATATAAACTGTACTAATACTAACAATTATGGTTAAAATATGCCGTTTCATTTCTGAAAATCATCTTGTGACCTCTGTGTCTCACGATCACCATTCTGAGAACCAGTGTATGACCTATTCAGCTATTGAGAACTGTACCAATGTTATTTTAAAACCAAAATATGTGCAAAATCTAAAAAATGATATTGATGTATACTGTAAGTTGATTATTATAAAGATTCATTGTTGCTTTTTCCTTTAGAGAGGTCTTGTTCCTTACAACTACCTGGAGCGAATGGAGATCACTTTATCACCCCAACAAATGCAGGTAAAATGTGTATTTAGCAGTTTGCTCAATATTTTAAACATGATTTCATAGCCCTCACGAAATGGTTTACAGTCAATGTTGTCAACTTAAACACAGTATCCCTTGTAGGCTACAAAAGAAACAGCTTTTATTTCAGGAATATGCATAACTTTATACATAAATTTACTTAAATTAACATTATTACTTAAATGCATTGTTTTTTTTCTCCTTACACAGGAACAGCCGAGACGAGAACCTCCAATCAGACCTGAGAGGAATCAAGGTATGTACACAAACTATGTTGCCTCACGCACGACTGAACGTTAGCATTTTACACAACCAGTATGTTGCAACACACACACACCTCTCCAAAGAAAATCTGCAGAAGTAGCGCGAGCAGCCAGTGCAATATATTCACATATTCGCATGAGAATAAACACTTTTTCTCTATGGCATCTCGGTAGTTCCAACTGCAAGCACTAAGGAGGGGGAGACACAAATTGAGGTATGCCAATTCACATCCCACTCACACATTGTAACCCTGGTGACTGTAGCCCCGGCAACTGTCTGAAGCTCATCTTTGTTCTGCTCTCAAATCGCTGTAATGTGAACTGATGGATTAAGTCCATTAAAGCCTCCGCCTCTTCTGCTTAGCTACATCACATATGTGCTAGATGAATGTCCGTCTGTCAGTGTGTGGGATAGTAGATTTTGGCTGGTTGTCAGCAGAATTGTCATGCAACAACACAGTGCACGATACTTATTCATTTGTCTTTCTATTTCTTTTAAACAATAACCATATTAGAACTACAAACAGCAAGACTACTAGTGTCTTTAATTTAACAACTAATTCCTCAGTAGAAGTTTAACACGTCAATCAAAACTAGCTGGGTCTTAGCCTTGACTCAGTTGACCAGCATTGTGTTGCAAGCTTTACAAATATATCTGATACATAATAACCATCACTGGTTTAAAAAAAAAAAAAAACATCTAACCAGTTGTTGTTGTTCTTTAATGTTAGGATGCGGAGCCTGGGGGTCTGTATTGTATTGTCAAAGTCCATTTCACGTACAACATAGCGATGTGGGTTCCATGCGGGGATCCTTACGTGGCCCTGCTGGAGAAAATCAGCAAGAAACTACAATTGCCGGCGACGTCGCTCACCTTGAGGTTTGGAGACGTTTCAGCTTCTTATGCAGTACTTTATTTCTTTTTCTTCACCTTTCAGGAGACCTAGCCAAGAGCTGAAACAACATACAACAACGTTTAAAATGTAAAATGTAAAATGTAACGACAGACGTACAGACATTAAAAAACATCTTAGTCCGCTACATAGATTACATAAACGTATTAAACACAATGACCAATAGTCCATAACTCCTCACCATTTGGAATTGAGACAAACAAATTTTTGTATGGGGATTGAAGTCAATAATGTTCAAAGCGGTCTGAAGAACATTACAAGCAGTGGGCGCTGCAAACGTGTTCATCACCAAAGGCCACAGAAAGTACAGCTCTGAGGTGTGTTCAGATTTGGCGATAATTCGTGGCAAACATGTTTGCTTTAGACTTGAATTTTGACCATTATGTGTAAACATTCCAAAAAAATAGAAAGGTCACCCTTTGTCGACGTGTGTTCGCCGAGAACTACCTTCACAGACCGTTTGCTTGTTCCCAAAGCGTTTGTGGCAAACGCAAAGCAAACGGAAAACTGGTCAAATATGTTATGGCGAACGTTTCATTCTGAACGCACCTCAGGTTCCAATATGCCTCGTTCCAGGTCACCATCCTCAGCGATCCCTGCTAGACTGACAGGCCAGAGTGACATGGAGAAGGTCTGGGCCAACGCTATCGGTGGTCGTGTGACGCTGTTGTGCGAGGCCAAGCAGGTGATATGAATGTGTGTGTGTGTGTGTGTGCGCGCTGCCGTCAATGTATGGAACTATTATGAGCCTGTCACTAGATGTTGCACTAAAGCCACCAGCATCCCAGACCAAATCAAATGCTACACCACCACACAGGATGGAGTAAGGTAGCATCGCTTAGACCATCCTGATCTGGCGAGCATCAGTTAAATTTTGCCGTGAGAATCAGACTGGTAAGCCCAGGAATACAGAAATAATTTTGAATGTGTCCGAGTAGCAACTGAACTTAGCATTCAGCGTCATATTGATACCTATCCACAGAGGACGCATGGTTTAGGTTTGTCCACAGCGAAAACGACTAGATTGTCTATCCAATCAACAATCACAAGTATTTTGTAGTAGTACTTAAACTTTACACTTTCAATGGACGGCTCCCCAGATGGAGTTGTGAGTAACAATTCATCTGGTATGTTAGGTTAGGAGGGTGATTACACCACTATATAGAAAATAGTTGTTTGATGCTATATTATTATAGGACCATTAAATATCCTTGGTCTGGTATCACCACACAACCTCAAGCATCCTTAAATATGTACATCAGTAGAAACGACGTCTCAAGTTATACTAGAGATGTCTCAACTCCCTCTCCCTGAAGATTACATAGATTTTACAAGGTAAGAGTTGGTTATTTTTATGTTTTTCTTGTCTGCAGCAGGTTGAGGTTCAGAGCAAGAATGTGCAAGAGAGATTCCTTGTGGCTGTACATTCTTTTGAGTCTTCAAATCCAGAGGATCTTAATTTCGATGCAGGGGATACAATTCTGCTTCTCTCTAAAGGTAATACACTAATCCATAGGTCCAACAAGGTTTTTCAGGCCAATAGAAACACAGCCCAGGGACCCCACATATCATATATAATATTTAGTTGCTCGGCCAACAATATTGGTTAAGGCAGCCTATAATGCCATGTATAAAAGTAGGCCACTAACTAAGTCAAAAATAATAGACAGATGTATATATTTATAGCATTAATGTATTTGTATATTTTGACATTTTAATTTTTGGAAGAAAATGCTTGTTATCAAATAATATCATCTGCAGTACCTCTAAGGACCCCCTGGGAGACCCGGACCCCCTGTTGAAGTCATATGCAATATCTCTACTGTGTTAGCACAAACATGTATTACATCTTAATTTCTTCTCTCTTTTTTAGTTAACAAAGACTGGTTTGAAGGGCAGTGTAAAGGAAATACCGGTATATTTCCTGCGTCCTTTGTGGAGCAAGATCCGGAGAATGGCCAATAACAGCTTCACATACAAAACTACATGTCAGAATAACCTGAGTAACAATAACAGTTTCCTAGAATATGAATGCAGGTTTACATTAAAAAAAGTTTTAATGTGATATATTATTTACACATGTATATCTTTGTTGTTGTGTCATTAAAATAAATAAATGCACAAAGTCTCCCCCAATTATAATGTAAAATTTGTGATGCAAATTCTTTTTTGCATCAACACATACTCAACTACAAGTTTGCCACATGCATCATAGAAGAATGTTAGCACTTTCTGTATGTAAATGTATGTAAATATATATGTGTGTAAATGAGGCATGGTGAACAGTTCTTGCAAAGCCACTTGAATGCTACGTTGACGACCCTTCATCCTCGTAGGCAATAGCTATGCCTTTCCTCCCCGCCACAGCCTTCACCACAGGGGTCTCCCCCAGCTTCTGCTCCAAGCCCTGCCAGCTACGACCAGACAGAAAAGAAGCTGGAACGAAGAGAAAAAGACAGCAGAATAATAAGTGACTGCTCTGCATCAAAGTTCTTTCATAGACGGGTCTGGCCATTCTGCAGCCATCTTGGGAGAGAGCCATAACTGCACTTTTATGGTCTGTTGTTAGTTACAGACGTCTGGTACTTCTTCCATAGAGTTCCATTGAGGACTCTCTAAGTGGTCTGTCTCCTCTATATAATGTCTCTGGTACTTCTCCCATAGAGTTCTATTGAGGACTCTAAGCGGTCTGTCTCTTCTATGTCCCAAGTAGACTACAGGGGGAATAGGGAACACCAGAGGTAGGCATAGGACAGTATGAAGAATTAATGTCACGATTATCCTTTCAGCAACATCAACATGTTCATCTGGCTGAGCTGCAGTACCTGCAGAGGCAGTGTTGGCCACCGTGAGGGCCTGGTTCCTCAGCACCACGGAGGAGCCGGGGCCGGTGGCCAGCGGTGGCGGGGGGCGTCTGCTGCGCAGAGCACCCGTGACCAGGGACATGTCCACCTCCTCAGAATCGTCGTCCTCGCTGGGCAGAGGCACATGACTCCTCCCACCTGGAACCATATCGATGACAAAAATGTGACGTTAAAAAATAAAATTGTTCTGCCGCCAACATGCCAACTTTGTAAAGGTAAACTCAACAATTTGTATCTGGAATTACCCTTCTGGTTGATACAGCCATTTAAACAATACTTTTGGGTTGAAGCTTTAAGGACTGAGTAGTTAATACGTTCTCTACAACCCGCCAGTTTCACAATGCATAATATGGTGAGTCAGAAATGTGGGGGTCTGGAATTGTAACTAGGTAGGACAAAACACCATAGAAGGCTATTACAGCAAAACAGACAGTTGACGGAAGGTCCCTTCAGATTAAAAAAAAAGCTCAATTGTTATTGGAGGATATGCAAGACCGGGTGGTGCTTGGGAAAGGTCAATTGAGAGCACCTTTAAGATAAAAGACTAAGCAGTCAGGTTTACTGTAGTGCACATGCAGCTAAAACAGTACACATTCCTTCTACAAATATTAATTTTGGGGTATTTCATCCCAATCTAACCTGGCAGGAGATAGCGAAAGTCTGTGACGTATTCCTCAGACCACTCCCTGTTCCCGTTGCAGGCCATCTCCATCTCGAACGGCGTCACGACGGGTTTGTAGAAGTCGCGCGAGTCCAGCAGTGAGTTCTCCGGGCAGGCGATGAGCACGTAAATGTCTATCTCAAGGAAGTTGGCCAGTTTGGCCACGTTCAGCTTCCCCATGGCAAACAGGTAGCTCTTCTTCCCTGCTCGACGGATGGTCTCCTTCAGCTGCTGGATGATTGAGAGGTAGTCGGCCACGCCTAGCGTGCCGACAAGGATGCCCACCACGCTGGCGTCTTTGGCTCTTTCGATCAGGTAAAAGCGCTTCGCCAAGGTTCGGTTGGTGTCCATCGACTCCGTCCGTCCCGTCCCGGTGTCGGGGTCGAAGGTGCAAAACGAGCAGCGGTTCCACGTGATCATGATGTTCCGCAGGGTCGCTCCCTCTTGGCCGATGAAAAACATGCCGTAATCTGTAACGGTGGTACCGGTTTTCAGGGCAAAGCGTCTCCCGAACTGACGGACAACGTGGTCACCGTCGTGGTTGGGGCCACAGGGGTCACCGTGTGGTCTTTTTTTCTGCTCTCGACTGTCACACTGGTCCACAAGGAGTGTGGAGCCAACAATGTTTGGATAGACTGAGTACAAGATTGCCAGCAGGTCATCTGCAAGAGAGCGTTATAATGGTGTAATTAGCCTAGAAGAAATTAAAGTATCACCAACTTGTGCAATAACAAACACATACACACAATCCCACAAATGAAACACCAAAAGTAACAACAGAAATATAGTGGAAGAAACAAAGAAAAACATGGCATTTTGGGCTATACACAAAAACGTCAAATGAGATGCTTAGAGCTAGACACTTGTTCTGTTGTAGAAATGTAAAAAACACTTGGCATAACACTCCTTAATACATTAAAATGGCTTTTACAGATGTAGAAATAGCATGAGTGCATCAATGCTATTGACTAGTGGTGAAACGGATCGTAGTTGGTCCATGATCAGTACGGATCACCCCCCCACGGTTCGGCACACACGTGAAACACGGATCAACTGCAAAGCTTAGCCATCATTGTGAGTTTTACTGCCTCTGTAACTTTTTAATGCAACGATCCCCTACATCTCCACCGGCAGCTAAGACGTCACGTGATCCGGGCATGTTGAATCCAACCAATAAAACAGGAAGGCTCGTGTTAAAGAAAAAAAATAAGCAAAGAGAGCAGATACGCACAAGAGAGCTAAACGCAGAACGTACTTTGAGCGAAAGTGCTACCGTTTACCATTGCCTTTTCAATAGCGTGAGTGTAACAATACTATTGACCGTACCAATAGCATGATGTTAACAATAATATTAACCGTAGCAATAGCATGAGTGTACCAATACTATTGACCGTAGCAATAGCATGAGTGTACCAATACTATTGACCGTAGCAATAGCGTGAGCTTAACAATACTATTGACCCTACCAATAACGTGAGCGTAGCTCACGTCATACAGGACGACGACGTGGCTCTGCGTGTCGGGGTAGAGGTCTCGGAAGGCTGCGGCACACGCCTCCAGGTCGAGCGCTCTCCTCTGGAAGACGTACATCAGGGGCATGCGCTCACACGGGCTGAGGCATGCCCTGCCGTAGTGCACGAGGCCCTGGGCACCCACATGCTCCGCTGCCACTTCATCCACACAGCAGCTAGTCAGACAGACAGGGCGAGACACAGGTCTATCACGATAATTACTACATCGACTTATCGTGCAATATGTGGACATGACCTCAATCATCTTTCAGACGTCATTAATATTGCCTGTTGTGTTTACACGCGTGTTGCTGACATAAAGTTACACAGGCAGCGCTACACACACAAACACAAAGATCAGCCAGGGACAGAAGTGTTCCTTGAGGTTTTAACAGGTGTTTTTCTACAACTGCATACTGCCGACTACGCTTGGAAGAATAAATGCGAAAATGTGCCATTAGTGTTTTTCGCGTCAAGGTTTATTTTTAATAATTAGCCAAGCAATGAAATTAGTTTAACCAATCATAATGAACAATTGATGTCACTTGACAATAGCGGGAACAACATTGTTTACATTATTCTGACAATAATATTGCTTATCGCAATTATTTCTGGAACAATATATATATCGCCCAACAAAAATATTTAGGTAAATAAAGTCACAGGGTTAGTGAGACAGGATGTGACCGGCAGGACAGACAAAACGTGATTGGTCGCACAGTGTGTCATTTATTTAAATAAAAGCTGCAGTCAGCGATTGAAAGCAAATACACCTTTTGTCAAATTCAGCAAATATCTCCTTGCAGTCTACTAGCTGCTGGGAAAATTAAATCGGGTGTTTCTACACAGCCCTGGCTCTGTCAGTGGGAACACAAAGTGGTGCAGACCGCACCACACAAAACTATCCCAGCCTTGACTATATGCAAGAAAGCTTCTGGGGTATCACCCTGTGGCGTTGAAGGGAAAGGTGTTCAATATCAATCTTGCTTCGCTGACTCCACCTTTAACCAATTACATTTGAATAAGGCAACGGGGCTGGAGCCAAACACTCATTTCATTCAAATGTTAGTCTCAGTCTCCACCACTACATTAGATTTTTCAATATCTGCCAGTTTACCTGCCGTAGGACGTGTCGGCAAGAGTGTAGAGCTTGGCACCCGTTTCACTCTCGATCGCGGCAGACACAGATACCGAGTCCACCAGCAGCTCATCAGGAAACTGAAGAGCAACCTGTGGATGATAGGGTTTGAATCAAATTACATTTCTTCATAACTTTGACAAGACATTGGTAATTATTTTTGTTGTAATCAACTAATCATGCATTAAGACTGAACGTCAAGCCTTGCATTATCCACAGAAACTAAATAATATACAAATTGAATGTTCATGTCTTGTCACTTTGTATAACAAATAATAGTGTGTGTGTCTGTGTGTATGTATAAGCAAACATTGTGTGCAAACATATGTTATGAGGCATTGCACCTCATTTAAAAACATAAAATGTGTATATGGGTGTGTTGCCCACACAACGTGCAATATAAACAGAGATGACATTAGAATGATTCATATTGCACAACAAAATAAACCCGTTGTGGCATTGTTTCAAATGGCACTTTTCTGCTCACCTTGCTAAAGTGATGCTGTTTGATGAAGTCACATGTCTTCTGAATCTGATATAACTCCTCAAGGTTTTCTAATGCAACGCTTTCTGCAACTGCAACATCGGCAACACGCTGGAAAACAGCATCACAGTTGCTGCTGAATGCAGCAGTCATTATCTCATCTGTAAGACTCAGCAGTGGCTGAAAATGCAAAAAAATATGTCAGGCAGTAAGCAAGACATTAGATCACCACCCTGTCCATTAAACTGGTATTCATGTTAGCTGGTAACTACGTTTACGCAGTTATATGTATTACGTACAGCATACTGTAATATAAAACTATTTCTACTAGTTATAATGTACTACTACTTGGTGATTAGTTTACTGATAACGATGGTAATTGTTACTTTAGTTTTAAAACGTACTGATCCTTAGAAATGTGCACTTAATGTGTTTACCTTGTACAGTACCGTAGTTAGCTACTAGCAGGTGAATTATCAAACTTCAGCTTCTGTTTATTCGCATGTTATCGTTTGTAACGAGGTATGATTTATACAAACATGAGATCTACACTTTAAACAAATTTAGAATATTTTCTGAACACTAAACACGTGTTCTCCACGTCGGATGTCATAATAGCACTATTTCCGGGAAGGCTGTCACAATAAAAGGCTGTCACAATAAAATAAAAAATAAATAAACAGTAGTATATTATTTATGTTTTTTAATTATATATTAACATTTATTTCATGTATTAATAAATAAAAATACATAAAATATGACTGGATTTATTGAATTGTTATACAACTACACAAAATGCATGTGCACTGAGTAACAATGCAGTAAATGTTCTTTACTTGGTGGCATAAGACTATGAAATACAAGACATGCTAATACTACATTATATGAATACTACAAAGCCAGGGTGGAACCAAATGTTAAGTGTTGCAAAACAGACATTTTCAAGTTTAAGCCATTGAGTTCACTCAGAGGGCCATTTAGACATGTAGTCACATCACGCCCAAATGCGAAAGAAACCCAGGACCACAGTGAGAGAGGTGAACACAGACCCTAGAAGAAGAGACAAAAAATAAATAAAATCAGCCCCTTAACTCTGAATAATATATAAATGAACATATCGGAAATATGCTAATAAATATTAGCCTGGAAAAACCATCCTGATTTGGCCGGCACTGCTTATGTTTTTATGAATCAGTCTAGGATTTCTCAAATGAAAACATTATTGCCACTACCTGGTTGATAAACTGTTCATAAATAAATGTTTTGCCAGGCAAGTTGACTGAGAACATATTCTCATTTGCAGCAACGGCCTGAGGAGTTAGTTTTACTCAGCCAGATGCATATCAAACCTAAAGTCAATATAATTACATATAGGACGTAAAGAAACTACCTTTAACACCACGAATCAACAGTTGCCTATATTGAATTAATGCTGCATAAAAACTGCCCAAATCATGTAAAGGTACAAATGTATTAATGGAGGCACAGTATAAAGCTATGTTTTCTTTGTACAGCTCAGCTGAATTACACCCAAATTGTATTAGAACTTAACACTATAGACATGCTTAATGATTATATACATTAATCATGATACTCTTCATACCTGCAAGATATTTGATAGTGTCCAGTTTATGAGATTCCAACATGGTTTTTAAACCTGCTACTTCAGTGTCAATTTTCATGTTGGTCCGAGTCAAATGGTGATCTTGTTCTGCTGCCTTGGTGAAGAACATATGGCAGTTAAACACAGCTATTATAACATCACTACATCAGTATCCATAATTGCTAAACATGATGAAACAATTGTGATTTATTATGCGGTTTCATAGAGCAGCGAAAAATCACTTTACTGCTGTAACCGTTTGTCCACCTCTGAGCAGTGTTAGCACAACCCAAAATAAATATTAGAACTTCAAGCTAGAATTTATTTAACAAACCATTTCAGTAATTTCTGTTCGCGTTTCCAGAAGTTTCTTGTCATGTTCCGCTTTCTGTTAAGATGACAATTAAGAAAACACACACAAGGTATTCTAACAGACTAGATTGCTAAAGAGGCTGAAGATGTGATTAAGACACTCACCAACTCTTTTACACGACTTTTCTCCAGATTCAAGTCTAATAGTGAACTAGAGCGTACTTTATTCATTACGGCCTGCATGATGGGAAGAGAGACTGGATCAACTGGAAAGAAAACTAAAATGCATGACTTAGTCTGCATTTAAAAACAGAAAATACACTTTTGTATTGGCAATTTTTGCAGATGAGCAATACGAAACCAGAACTTAAACGTGTTTTCATCGATCAGTTATGTTTACTTGTTCCTTCCTAGACTTTGTTCCAAAAAAGGCTTCAAAATATACCACATTCACCACTCACAGCTAGTTGCTCTTTGAGCTGCAACAATTCAGTCTTGATTTTCTGAAGAAAAGAAAATAATACATTTGGGGAGTAGCATGTCAAAAACAAAAGCTATACAAAAAAACAATAGGCAGTTATTTTACAGTTAATGATAAAAGCGTAATACTAACATGCCCGAACTTACTGTTATGAACTACCACTCTAAACATTTAGAAAGCAGCTCACCTCATTTTCATTCAATAAGGAGGAGAATTCACTCTTCTCCAAGATAACCATGTCCTTCTTTACTGATGCTATTTGTGACATCACACGCTGCAACATAATCTCCTGCCACAAAATGAGAATCATTTATATTTATTTCAATTGCTATAATACAAACAACTGCAAATGCAAATGTATAATCATTGTCATCAGCAATCACTAAAATAACGAAATATATGTTACTTATTTCAAAAATAAGAGGTGAAAGGGAGTCCATAAAACAAATAGCACATATAATCCTACCTGTTGCACTTTGGTGACCATGTCACTGTAGATGACATCCATATTGGAGTGGGTAGTCTTCACCATCACTTTGACAATCAACTCTGCGTGCGGAGTGCTGAAGCCTGGTCAGTAAACAAGTTCACGTGAACAACAGCACACAAGTATTTTTAACATATAGTAAGATGTAATCCATCATCGTCCAAACCATTTTCTTCTAAGAGCTGGACCACCGCGTGTGTATCAAACCACAGCTTCCGGCTTCCAGACGTTGGCATGTCTGCCTTTAAATCATACTGGAGTACTTTGATGGAGGTGCACAGACCTGAAATCAAATCACAAACAAATAATGACAAGGAAACATCACAGCATTTAATGTGTGTGTGCATATACACAAACACACACACACACACACACACACACACCGTATTGTGCACACGTTTAGTGTGATTTGGGAACTATTACAAGTAGTGCATACCTAAGAACTACATGGAAACACACTTATTTAGCAACCAAGGTGTCTTAAAAATCATTTTAAATGATTTAGACAAGAAACTAGCCACACCATGTATTAATGGGCATTTTGTCTCATTCAGGCCAACATCATGAGGTTGTCATCTGGAGCGATTCATACTGTATAGGCCAGGGGTAGGGAAACCTGGTCTTGGAGAGCCGCAGCCCTGCATGTTTTAGACGTCTCCCTGCTTAGAATCAGGTGTGTTGGAGCAGGGAGACATCTAAAACATGCAGGGCTGCGG
>JAODLL010001225.1:0-36939 GCA_026546735.1 Forbesichthys agassizii | reverse complement strand
CTGTCTGTCTGTCTGTCTGTCTGTCTGTCTGTCTGTCTGTCTGTCTGTCTGTCTGTCTGTCTGTCTGTCTGTCTGTCCTACGGTCCAGATGAGTGTTTTATCTCCGTGTAAGAATAAGAATCTCTGTCCATATTAGAGTAACATACCTGGAAGAGCATATCATGACCAGTCAAGTACACTGGGTATACGCATGCCCGTGTAAACAGGAAGCATTTTGTCAGTTTGTCAGTTGAAGAACATTTACTACTACTGTAACGGAACAGCAGTGGTGAAAAATAAGATCAGATATTTATTTTCTGGGACTGACAACATGGTGGAACTTTTACTGAATGTAACCCTTGAGTATAGGTCATCATGGCAACATAAAACATTGACTGCGAGTCATGACATACAGTACTGATAAGAACCAATCAGGAAGTGAATGTGGGGTGCCTGCATCATCGTTTCCAAACTAATCAATTAATACCCGCAACCCCGGAGTTTAGAACCAAAACTGTGCAAGCAGAATTTCCATTTTAGGAGGTTGATATTCCAGAATATGGATGCAAAGCGTAAATGTAGTAGGTATTATATTGTCAATAATTGCTCTGAGCTCGTATGAATGTGATTAAAATGCCTATTATTTACCTAGCAGAACTGTATTGTGCAAAGAACATAAACTACGGCATATGCTGTTAGCATACCATTGTTACATCAAATCCAACATCCAACATGATGTCATGAGTCTAGGCTGTGTGTATCAGTCAATGGTAGGCAACATTCAAACAACCCCATGTGACAACACAGCGCTGGTTCACTGAGATGGGAAGGGTGTGATACCTTCTGGTTCTGTGGCAGGTTGTAGCAGCAAAGATACAATTTGAGGTTTGAAAATATGTAAGAAATATAATATTATATATATATAATATTATATTTCTTACATATTTTCAAGACCCTCCTCTATATATATATATATTCTAATTACTTAATTAATTAGTAATTAGTAATTCTGAAAAACTGTTTTACTCTACACCTTGTTTGACTTGTTGGTTAGCATGGGCTAGACTGCTTCATTATGGTTTCCTGACATGTCCTATCGCTACTGTAAATGCGCTTTTGCTGTTAAACTGTATAGCATGTATGGATAGAATAAGAATGAAAGAACAGAAAATCATATCATATCAAGGCACAGAATGGGTATTGCTTTTCTAAAATCCCTCCCTATTTTACAAGTCCCAGCAAGTCATGTAAACAAAGTGACTGTATGCATAAGGTGTTTCCTCATATTGAGAATGTATAACTCAAGCCCTCCCGAGGCCAAAGGTTCACGCCCAATCAAGTCTTATCCTTCAGGCCTAACTGTCTCTTCTTGTTTTATAAGATAAACAGTAATGGTGTTGTGTCTGGTATCATTGTTTTGGTTTGTTTTGACTCAGGTGGCTACCACCTGGCACACATCACCATTCCCACCTCTGTAGCCAGCTCGTTTATTTTATTTGACAGCTATTGGCTATTTGCATAACATTTACATTCATTTGTATAGTAATTAGCAGACACTTTTATCCAAAGTGACTTACTGTACAATCAGTACTGTAGATTTATCATAGTGGAGCAGGCTATATACACAGTTATCAAAAGTAAACATAATTCTGTTAGGATAACTTAAATCTTGACTTTCTTTAACTATCTATATCTTCAGCTCAGCAGCAATGTTGAAGGGTGCGGTTTAGTTTCATTTTCTCTGGGTCTCTTATATTCGAAAATCCCACTGTCCTGAATTACTTACCACCTTTGAATGCTATTCTGTTTGTTCCAGTATTTTACTAGCTATACATTTACCTCATTGCGGTAATTGGTCACCCCACGACCCGACTCTGGATAAGCGGATGAAGATGAATGGATGGATGGTAATTGGTCACTGCAATTGTTTTGCTTCATAACAAAATGTTAGTAAGCAATGAATGAGAGAGAGGGCCAATAGCAGTGAGAATCTTGGCATACTAAAAACAAGGATAGTTAACTGATATTTGATAGGATAGCTAATGGTAACAGATTGACTACTGCCTTAAAGCACACGCGCACACACAAAAACACTGCCGGACAGCTAGAAACACACATGCCACAAATCTAACACTTCATTAACTTCAGAACAGGCATGACCATTAGCATGCGGCTTGACTGAAGCACTGAAGCCTACAGCGAGGGTTCACTCCATTATCTACCTCCCTTATAACCACATGCACTTTGAAGCACAGCTTCATTCAGAAACACTCAAATGGGGCAGATGTTTGGCTATAACGTACATGTAAATGAGGACTGTAAAGTTTGAAGTACATACATCATGTCTACTGCACCTTATGTATTCATTTGAATGTGTTGTTATTACTATTGATAATATCAATATGGCTTGTGGGTGACATTTTGTAATTCTGTTATTTTGGAAGTAAAATATGCAGTTCAATGCTCATTGTTGGCCTACCTAGTTGAGCACTGTAGTCAGCATGTGTAGGAATGTCCTCTGGTCCAGCTCTATATAGTCTGCAGAGAGCATCCATCCTGCTTAGCCACATTATTGGCAAATCCTGAGTAAAGGTGTAAGCCCTGCACCCTCCCTCAGATACCATGGGACAGCCCCAACAGAGATGTATGACCCCATGAAATGAAATACTGCGCTGTTATGTGTGTGCGTCTGTCTGTGTCGTTTTACACGTTATTGTACGTCATTCTTAAATGAATCTCAAAAATAAATAATGCTGCTTTAACTGCTACTAAGGGCTAATTGATGTGATACAAGTACAGTGCATTGACCCACAGGTTGCACAGCTTGTAATGTAATACAGCTTGTAACAATAAGGATAACTTATATTTATATACACTGTGGAGCTATTCTATGTACTCAAAGTCGCTCAACCATCTTTCGGCCTACTGGAACTGACAATACGTTTTGCGTTCTCTATGTGATGTAATGCATACAAGTTTCTACAGTCCTTCTACATGGTTAGTCCCACTCTGATACCCTCTCCAACCCCCACCTGAGAAAGCTGAGAGGCAACCCCCCACGCACACAATACTCTCGTGGCGGTGGTCATTAACTAGGTGGTGGTGAATGAGTGAGATTCACTACAGCTTGGAGGTTTAATGAGCTCCGGTGGGGAATCGGCTAGCCATCAATAGCCATATCCTCCCTCCGTACCTTAAAGCAGATGCACCGCGAGCTAATGACGCCACCGAGCGCCATGTATCCGACACGCATCAGTGGCATGCATCGACGCCGTGGCACCAGCTTGTGTGAGGGAAGGGGGTCTCTGTGATGACAGGCTATAGCTATTATAGACGTCAAGCAGCGGGGGGGGGGGGCTAAGGAAGTGTAGAGCATAGACAGAGAGCATGCTTAAAGCAAAGACTATGCATATTGCACTGTACAAACATGTTGGTGAATTCAGAATGAAAACATGACATGTGAAAGCTACTTTACCATGGTAAATGTAGGTTCATGCTAGCATGGCATTTATGACTACAGAATGACTGCTTCATAGCAGTCATTCGGCTTACTGTGAGTTGTATAGCTTTTAGGTCATTCTTTGGTGAAAGAGTAACTTGGTGGTGTTAATCTATCAAGCTGTATCCCCTCAGTCTGTGTGTGTGTGTGTGTGTGTGTGAGAGTGGTATGGCAGCGGGGGGGGGGTAAGGAAGTGTAGAGCATAGACAGAGAGCATGCTTAAAGCAAAGACTATGCATATTGTTTTGGTGCAAGGTAAGGCAATGTATTTTGTATTGTCACATAAGGAAATGTGTATTGGGCATCAGGCGTCTGCGTCATACGTATATTTACATCATTGTCATCATACATTACAAACATACACGAGCACAGAAAGACGTCAGAAAGTATATTATACTGAATGTGCCCAATTATTATTATTATTATTTTTATTATTTTTATTATTTTTATTATTATTATTATTATTATCATTAGTGTGTGTGTGTTTCCCAACATGGCTCCTGTGGTGTATAGTGTCTGATAGATTGAAATATAGTGCCCCCCTGCCTCCATGTCTGTGGTCCTTAAATTAGGTACAGATGAATAGGAGCAGCTCAGAGCACCTCTAACCCCCCCTTCCCCTTACTCATAATAATGGGCTTTTCACACATAATGACAGACCACATCTGAGACCTGTGCAGACCACAGCACATGTTGCCTCAAGGTTCCCACAAGCTCGGGCTGATCACTGGCTCATTACAGGACACAATACGACAATGTGGGGTGCAGAGCAGTGGAACATAAAGGGAAGAACTCCGAGAGTGATCTGGACAGGAACGTACGTCAAGACACAATACGTCTCTATTGTCAAGCAAGTGATAGTATATAGATGCTACTCTAGCATATGTTTGCTTTCATCAAGACACATGACAGTACTGTGGGTTACCCGTTATAAACAGTTGACCACTGAATGCCATTGAATCTCATTATATCCATTGAGTACAGTCAGTGAAAAGCATCAACAGAGTTTGTCAATACTAAAGCTACATAATACTGCACTTCATATAAACGGTTTTCTCTCAGCTCTGGGCTAATACTGTAAAAACACCTCTCTATACTGTAAAAACATGATCACAATTATATCCCAGATAATTTAGCAGTAATGCTTTCCACTTGTTTTGTGTAGTATGTGTACAGTATAAATTAGATGTATGCAATTCAGATTTTGGCTCTGATCTTGAATACATTTACAGATTGTATACTGTATTTGAATAGGCTAGAAGTGTAAACATGTTTGCTCAACGTAGCTTAAAGGCAAATTCTTAAATGAGTAGACCTAATGCCTAGAAATGTATAGTATTCACATGACGTCAGCAATTTAGTAGACTTTGAAGTCAGTATTGTTCATTGAACAGCTGATCAATAACAGCTAAATGGCAACGATGCCAGATGTTGCCTTGTCATGGCTCAATTCAAGTTTTTTTTATATCATATGGATTCTTTTTTTTTTTTCTTTGTATCCGAAATAAGTAAGCTACACTTACATTTGAAATGCTAGCCATTTAAATCTAAAACTGGGAAATAGGCAAAACCTTCAATTTACAAAGAAAAGAACAGTCTGGTTGAAAATGCAGACTTATGTCCTTTCTGAAAGTGGTAGTATATTTCCGTAACATTGGTTTGATGAGGAACAGTATGCTACAATACTCTCAAAATAAGCCAAGATTCACACAGTGACAGACCACCGATTTATCATTAAATGAATTCATCCTATACCAGCCATTTTGGAATACATAATAAGGGGAATGGGGTGACAAAGCTCCCTTTTCTTCACACGGTGGAATTTATCTCCCACTTCATATGCACAGTGCAACCTGAAGTGTTTGCTGAGAGCTTCATTTAAGGGCCTGTTTCTTCACAGTGCCTAGGCACCCAGTGTGTGTGAGCCCATCTCTTCCCACTGCATGGCAAGTGATTGTGGGGCCCAGATGGGGCCAGAGATATCCGGAGCCTGGCCTGGCTCCAGTGGTCTTTACCTCACAGCGCTTTGTGATGCCAGTCATGAGAACGGGCATCGGACCTCTTACACATCAGTGGGAAATGTTAATACCTGTTCGTAATGTTAATACATTTCCTACAGTTAGCAAGAATTGACCCGCAACATATTAATAAACTCAAAAACAAAACCGTCAGTTGATTGCCCTGCACTGTACAAACATGTTGGTGAATTCAGAATGAAAACATGACATGTGAAAGCTACTTTACCATGGTAAATGTAGGTTCATGCTAGCATGGCATTTATGACTACAGAATGACAGTTTTTTAACTTTATAGCAGTCATTCGGCTTACTGTGAGTTGTATAGCTTTTAGGTCATTCTTTGGTCAAGGTTTGGCATTCTTTGGTGAAAGAGTAACTTGGTGGTGTTAATCTATCAAGCTGTATCCCCTCAGTCTGTGTGTGTGTGTGTGTGTGTGTGTGTGTGTGAGTGGTATGGCAGCGAGCTTCCTCTTTCTTCTTCACCCCTTCTCTTTGAGCCGCTGAGTGTTGCCAGGACAACCCTCCTTGGTCTCCGTTGCATCGCAGCCGCTCTGAATGCCAGCGCTCAGGGAACCTCCTCGCTCCGGGAAAGCAGCATAAAATCGGGATAATCGCCGTCGATTATATGACACAATGGGCCGCCGCTTCTAAAAGATTCATTCATCCCGGAAACAGAGACTGCAGAGGGGGCGGGGTGGGCGCCTTGCTCTCCCACGGTGGGCACAGCCATGACATCAGAGGGTCCTGAAAAGGATGGACGGGCATTCTGGACATGCTCGCTCGCCTCCTCTTCACCCCACCACAGCCGGCTCAAACCCCTCCCTTTTCTCACCCCCCTTGCCAGTTTGGATGCGGCACTTGGGGGGGGCACCGCCGCTGTTTGCATGCCCAAACAAAAGCCCCTCACAGGGGCAGAGAGAGGAAGCATGAGAGCTTCACATGGTCCTCGCCAAGAGAGAGGGATGACTGCTTCAATCAGACCCCCACCACAGCCCTCCCTCCTGGCTTGTGCGATGATAGTCTGACCCCGATATCCCTTCCCCCACTCTGTCCTGTAATGGCCGTCCTTGATGCTCTCGGCCGTTTCTCATCTTCAGCATGGTACCCCTTTTCCTTGTCTAGAGTAAGGTTGACGTGTCGGGGGTTGCCGTAGAGATGAGTCATTTCTCATGACACAACCTCTGCGGACAAAGATGGCATTCCTCTGTCTTTTGTTACCCTGGCCGTGGCCGTTTGTTCAAATAGGAAATAGCCTTCCAACACATTTCCCTAATTAGAATAATGTGATACTGCTCAATATGTCCCATGCTGCTGGGAGCCCGGGGGACAACATCAGCGTGACACCATTTCCGCACAATTCATTGACGTCCATTTAAATGTTGTATTCTGCGTTGTAACCATTGTAACATAGGGATGAATTTACATTGGCGGCACATACCATGTGAAATCTACACTTTTGCAAAAGTCACACATGTGTAGTTGAATGGTACTTTCTCAGTTAATTAATTTGACTGTCTGACATGAGAAAATGTCTTGCTCAGCAGCTGCAAACCTGTTTCATGGGATGGCAATCTTACAACATGTCTCTTTGTTGCATTTATTCATACTGAGGATTTGTTCTTAATTTTCTCTGTAAAATGTGGGTTTGTGAACTGTGGTTATTAAGGCCTAAAGATTTAAAATTGAACTTGTATAAGAGACGTTTCCAATATGTTTAGTCCATTTATTTACACAAAGAATCATCAGCACAAAGTCCTGAATCAATCATTCTATTGTCTTCATGGCTTCCTTCGCAAATACGCTACTTATAGCATTGCTAGCCATATTGTTGGCTGTTATAGTGGCCCTCACAATAATGATCTCCACAATCTGAGCATAAGTCACTGTCCCATGCAAGCTCTCAGGGGGATTACAGTGCCCAGGCAATGGAGAATAAGGGGGGTGTTATTGAACGAGCTCAGATATTGACCCCTCCCCTTTATGCATGTATGTCCACTGTTTTTTTTTGTATTATTATGTGTGTATATGTAGGTATGTATTGGAGGTTAGCTGGGTCATGCTGTGGCTCTGACTCAGTGTGGTGGGGGGTAGAGGATGGCGCTGGCCACTCACTTCTCTGTCTGGAGGCTTTGGGTGTTTCTAGCTGTCTGTATAACGGGGACCTGCTATACCGCCAGATGCTTTTGTTTTGATACCAAAGTATGGAGATTTGATCCTGGGCGATGTATATACTGTAGCTCTTACCTCAACACCAGCACAAATTAAGTAAGTAAATTAATCTTCAGATCATTCAATTACTCATTTTTGGAGTCATTCATGCATTTGACAGATTACACTGTAAAATCTATTTTTTCTGCTGCAAATTTAGCTAGCCGTGAGGAGTTGAATAAATATATTTGAAGTAGTTTTTTCAATGAAAGCAGGCTAGATAGAAAATATAATTTCCCCAATGACATTTTAATTAAATAATAGTGGTGTGAACATTTCATTGGGCTTTCAATTGAATCAATTGGAATTTGAATTTTGGATAGGAATTTTTGATCAGTGTATTGTTCACCACCATCATTAGTTCTTTACCTCTCTGCAGTCCTGTAATTCAATGAATCCCACTAAATACTGAGCTAAGATTAAATGGCTTCTATGATTCCATTACACACAGAGAAGAACAGATCCCTGGAGGTGTTCAGCATATACGTATGTGTCAGAGATAACCGGTAGGCCTATCCTTTACCATATATATAATAGCTGCTATTATTTGCAATTCTTAGACATTGAGTGTGCTTGTCTGTAATTACGATCAAACAAACATACAATAAATGTGTTTGCTTGTTGCCATAACTTTATCTGAGCTGACATAATACCATGTCATATTCAACATTTTTACCCTTTCATTTATCTCTTATTTCAAGACTAAAGCTAATTTGTCCACTCACACTTGACAGAATAATTTTCTTTATTTCTTTTTGATAGCAGCGCAACTCCGTTCCTTTCTTAGGGCTAAAAATAATCAAAAGGAGAGAAAAGTGGAAAATTTAATTAAATGTCATTCGTCAGTCTCATGAAATGGGATTAGATGATAATTACCATTTTATTTTTGAAAGATTTTCTAATAGAAAACAGCTTCTGAAATGTGGATACTTGCCTAGGCGTGGTGTGATGATGAGTAACGTTTGCCGGCTGTTTGCACGTACTTCCATCATTTCACAAGTTTTTTAATTGAATAAAAGACGATGGTTCTTGGTCCATCTGTGTGCCTGCTGGAAGTAAGCCAGGTGGTGGTTCCTATTGCTATGCCTCTGATAGCAATGCATAAAGTAAAGGGTAATATGTGTGCAAGAACAACAATAAATGCACAAAAAGCCTTGGCTGTGAAGGGCGTCTCCTGAGTATGGCCTCTTGATCTAAGATGTGTGATATGGCTTGGACCAGTTCTCCACTGTACATGGCCAACTTCATTCTAGTTAGAATGAATGTGTCAGAGGCTATACAAGAGATTTTACTGTAAACAAAATGGATCTCCTGGGAGATCCACATATGATGGTGGTATGGTTAACCCTGAGGGTGAGTTCAAAGGTCATGCAGTGTTTGTCCTTCATTACAGTAATTAGACGTAAAGGTGGTGGAATGGCAGCATCATTTAATCTCTCTATGTTGATAATACAAATTATATTTTAAAACTCAAATGTCAAAGTGGTTTTCATAAATAAATGAATGTTTCACTGTTGATTGATCTGATGAATAAGGATTCGACTAAATGAACATTCATGAGAGCTTTAACTTTGGTTAAAATAAGATTTTACAATCTGGTGTTTAGATGGAACAATCTTGGAAAATGGCCAAAAATCTGTGATTGGTCCGCCAGAATGAATAGGCTGAACTACTGTACATTGAATAATAGCTTGTAAATGGCTTGTGTTTTGAATTTGATCTACCACTTGATGTAGGTGTTACCAAGGGACCTAAAATGTACAGTGACTTAGTTTAAAAATAATCTCTCTCTCTCTCTCTCTCTCTCTCTCTCTCTCTCTCTCTCTCTCTCTCTCTCTCTCTCTCTCTCTCTCTCTCTCTCACACACACATTTCATCACCCTTTTTTTCAGTATGATGAAATCATATGAGCCCATAAACCATGTGACAGACACAGCTGGCTCTTTTCTCGCTAACAAACGTATTCACACCTCAATGGAACTATACAGTCAGCGCTGTTTGGAACGACCAATCAGTTGGCATTCTCTTAATTAGGCAGCTATCCTCCCGTCATCTGGATAACATTAGTTGTTTGACACATCCAACTTTTACCATCATGCAAAGTCCTAATGAGAGACTAGAGATGGAAGACAACTTATAGGCCCACTCTAATCAAATCTGGTTATATGTTTTCTTTAAACTGTAAACATTATTTCATTTTTAGCCTATATGGTCTAACCTCCACAATCTACTTTATTCTTCCTCTATCCTCTGTCTCAAACGGAAGTTATATTGTGTTCAAGCCAACTCATACAATGATTCCACGATGTTTAACAGATTTGTTGTTAGCTACAGTATATATACTGTATGTGCTCATGGAACATGTATAATATATATAAAAATGATGTATGTTAATGCTATACTAAAATCTTCACTGCATGGCTTAACATGTGTTTGAAGACAAGATGTGTATTTAGGCTATTGGAATGCATTAGCTTGTGAAAATGGGGTTGTTGTTTGTGATACAGTATATGTTGAAAACCCAGAACAGACTATTTTGTATATTTTCAATATTACTCCAATATGTTTCAGAAAGAGCATAATTTCTTGAGAAACCGGTTGTAGATACGTTCAGGCTGTTTTACAATCAGCAAAACATTACCCAAAGAATGATCTTCCATCTGCTGGATTTTGTAGTAACCGCTGAAAATGCCGACAGTTCGCCTAGCAACACACTGACTATTAGAACATTTATGTATACTTAGCAATAGTCTTGTAAATATGTAAATATAATAAATATATGTCTGCATATGCTATTAAGGTAAACATGATTCAGGCTGATTGAGATGTCATACTATATGTCAGCCAACTGCTCATTCGTGATATAGTTTAGAATCAGGTGTCTAGAAGTAACAATCCAAGCAAAATCAGAGAAGATAAAGCTAAAAACCTACAAACAGAATCGACTATTCTACTAGAGACGATAGGTAGAGCTGCATACACATACTGTATATAGTAGTATATGCCAGGGCTGTAGTCAAGACCACCTTTGTCAAGTCCAAGACCAGTTCAGGACCAGAACAGTCGAGTCCAAGTCAAGGCCGAGTCCAGAGGTTCCGAGTCCAAGTCAAGTCCGAGTCCAAATGAGACTCTAATTCAAACAGGGCTCAACATTAAGCATTGTCAATGATAGACTACACATTTTTTTAAAGCTAACTTTTAATAGGTTAATGTATCATGCCTGTAGCCTATAATTTGTCCCCTTGACAATGAGCTGCAATATAGAAATAGTGACTTTCTTACAATCACATACTGTATTACATTGTTTTTCTCAGAGGAGGTAGTCTACAGCAATAAATTGTAGCCTACATCTTATGGCATTTCTATGTAGGCTATTCTATAATAGTTTAGGGAAGTGGGATAGTGTCTTAAATTGAATATTTGACTAATATTTACTGTAATCTATGTTCTGTGTTAAGTGAGATTTTTATTTCCAGAGATTTGTTTAGGCCTATATACCTATATTTCCAGAGATTATTTTGAAGTTGATAGGTTGATATCCAATGAGGAATAACAACTTGAAACAGAGCTCAGATGAGCCGACCGTAGAAGTATAATGAGCCGAATGGTAGTTGAAACAAACACGGCATTCATTTAATCATTTAAATGGGCTAAAATTCAACATTTTAAGTTTAAGCTTTCAAGTGCTGTAATAGTAGGGTACTACAACGCTGTATAGGCAGGCAATGTTTTTCAACTCCCTTCTCCATAACAGAAATACTCTTACACTTTTAATAACAGAGGCAAGTAATTATCTATGCATGAAAACCCCTGAAATAGACTAAACTCAATGGCTGGACTCGGTCAAATCCAATTAGATTATTTGGCGGGTCCAATGGCCGAGTCTGAGACAAGTCCAAGTCCAAATACCAATGAGTCCAAGACAAGACCGAGACATAGAAAAGGCGTCTTGAGTACTGCAGCACTGGTATATGCACCCCTGTATTGTATTGTTGTGCACTGATCAGTAAATTACCGTAGGTGTCGCCAAAGCTAGCTATACAGAGGTAGCTTTCAGAAAATATAATTATGCTGTTATGGCCAACCCTAAGGAGTGAATTAGTCAATAACAATGCTCTCTCTCTGCCCTCTTCTGTGTCACAGTGCCAACAGCATGCCTAAGCAAGTAGAGGTGAGGATGCACACAAGTCACCTGGAGCCCATTGAGGCCCGGCCCCAGTCCAAATGTGCCCTGCTCTGCTCCAAGATGTTCAAGAACCTGCTGCTGACACTCACTATCCTGGGTGAGTGCAAGCACTAGCTCGGTTCAACTGCTCTCTTCTCTATTATGATCTTTCCTTCCTGCTTTCTTGTTTGTGTTCCATAGCAAGACAATACAATACAAATTCCCTGCATTTAATAATTCACTGTATGTCTATCCAGGGCTGAACCAGTGGTTGTGTAGTTATGCGATTGGGTGTGTGGCTATATCATGTGGTGCACACCATTTCCCTTCTATCTCGTGCACAGCACTGCGTGTGGGAAAAAAGTGCACGTGCGCATTTCTTCGTTCACATTTGTGGTGTGTACGCCTCTGAAAGTCCCCAGATGCTTGCATCTGTGTGTTTGTGTTTGAGTGTAAAGATGTGTACACACATCACTCGGCAGGGAAAGCATGTGTGTGATTGGTTGGCATGTTAGGGCTAACAGAGGCCTGAATGGGTGCCGGCAGGGCGGACTAAAATGTGGCACGCTGTTTCACAGGAAATCAAGTGCCATCCAAGGCAGCCCAAAGCCACAGGACATGGCTGGACTATACAGTAGGCAGAGACGTTAAGCACAGCGGACGTTTACACATTCTACAGATATTTAACTATAGCTATATAACTATATCAACTCAATATAAGACAGGCAGCAATATGTTGTCCTGTCTCTGCATTTATGTAATTTATGTTTATTTTGTCAACCTTTGTTTTTTATTGTATTGTATATGTTATTGTATATTGTATACAATACATTAGATATATGAAACTGCTCAAACTACATTAGAGTTGAGCATACGGCATTAGAAGCCACTGAGTTTATGAAAAACAAAAGCGATAAGTTAATGCTGTTTTCATTCTAAAATGAAGGGACTTCTATAGTTAATGTATTTACTGAAGTTCAGAATCAGCTCCTCTTGCCATGTTTTGCAGCCCTGTAGTAGCAGAGGAAATAGACCTACAGTGCTGGGGGGTTCAGCCATGGCCTGGTCTGACCTGAGAGCGATGTGTGTACACACACAGGCCTGCAGGGGGCAGATCACGCAGGGGTCAACTGTCTGTTTTGGGGAAAGAGTGGGGCCAGGGTTAGGACTGAGCTCATTTAGATTGGAATGAACAATGGTTAGAGGGAGCAAATAAACTGTTGTACCTCTTGGACCTATATCAGAAGTCTTCAACAGGGGGTCCAGGACCCCTAGGGGGTCCTCAGAGGTACTGCAGGGGGTCCTCCAAATGATTAAATGTATTTTCTTCCAAAAACTTATATGTCAGCAAATATACATGAACGTAAATACAATATGTGGTTTTAAAATATATCTTAGTTAATGGCTTACTTTTATACATGGCACTATAGGCCAGACATTATTGTTGGCACAACAACTAAATATTTTATACAGTACCATATGTGATAGGGGGTCCCTGTGCTGTGCCTCTATCAGCCAAGGGGTCATTGGCCTAAACATTTTTGAATGTTTGAATGAATTGAAGTTGTGTACGAAATGTTACTGCTTTTCCCAAATCCCTCAGTTCAAAGTAAGTAATGTCCCTAAAAATACTGCAGAGGATATTAATGGAATTTAACAGGAGACCAGGGTGTCCCCTCAGTAACATATACTAAACCTCCTACTAAGCATTTCTCTCACAGTTTTATCTTTCTCACTCTTCTCCCCTGGGATGCAATTGGCACCCTTTAACGCTTATACTGGCTTGTCACTCTCATTAGCGGAAATCTGAAATAAGTGTGGGGGGGGAACTTACAATTTATTTCAATATATATATAGATATGAATTCATCTGATTGAGTAGTAGTCCCTTTTCACAGAGACCACTGTGCGTGTTTGGCACACAATCTAACAATATCACCTCACTGATGTGACTGTTTCCAGGTGTGATATTGGGAGCACTATCTGGAATAATGCTCCGTATGGCGTCCCCCATCCACCCCGACATTGTCATGGTGATATCGTTCCCTGGAGACATCCTGATGAGGATGCTGAAGATGTTGATCTTGCCCCTGATCATCTCTAGTTTAATCACAGGTAGAGTGGGATCCTATATTATTTATATTTCCGACTGCATTGTGTGAGTTCAAATTATTTTGATAAGGCCGCAATTGTTTAGCTTCCTTACCTCAAATTTAGTCAATATGGTGCCTTGAAATATTCCAACGAAAAATGTAATTTACTTTCTGAATTTAATGAACAGTATATTTTTGTGAGATGTAAAAATACAGTAGTCTCGTGTGTTCATTAAGACTATGTCCTAATTAAAGAGTAACTGCACCTTAAATTGTGCTTTTTTTTAGCTGTAAACTACAAAATAGGACTGAATTGTGATGAGACACATCAATGCTGGTGTTAATATTGACAAAATTCCAATGTATTAAAAATCATTAAGAATGGCTCTACAAGTCATATCTGATTACAACTGCCTAATGTCCTTGTTGTCTTATGACCATACTATGTGTCCTCTGGTGCATCATCAAAATCAATTGATGTTAATGTGGGGCCCCCCTCTCAGCCCCTCCCTTCCCACCACTCAACTCTTTGACTATGTTTTAGCATCTTTCAAAGTTGTGCAGTGGGTGGAGTCAAGCTCAGAGCTGGGGTAGTGACACATACATTGCTTCATGCCTTCAGTGCATTCAGCATTTCCTACCCCAGACAATACACTAAATGTATTGCTTGAATGTATGCTTGTTTTTGCCACAGGCCTTTCTGGTTTGGATGCCAAATCTAGTGGTCGCCTGGGTACCAGGGCCATGGTCTACTACATGTCCACTACCATCATTGCTGCTGTGCTGGGAGTCATCCTGGTGTTGCTCATTCACCCTGGTAACCCCAAACTAAAGGAGAACCTGGGCGAGGGTGAGATAAATGACGAGGTCTCCAGCTTGGATGCCTTCTTTGATCTGATAAGAAACCTTTTCCCGGAGAATCTGATGCAGGCTTGCTTTCAACAGGTACAGTACAGAGACAACCCATAATACAACAAATGACTGTAAATACTAGGACAAAAAGAATGGTCTCTTCATTATATTGATCACACAGTTATTAAAAGAGATCACAGATGTTACCGTAATGTCAACTGTAACTGGATTTCTGAACTTTGATGAATTTCAACTGAATATTAATTAAATAATTCATCAATATATTTACACCTTATCATCTTTAATCATACATCTTAGATTCAGACAGTCACAAAGAAAGTGGAGGTGATTATTGAAGAGGATTTGAATGCTACCACCATGGAAGGTTTGGTGGCCAACATCACCAAGGAACCACAATTCACTGTTAAAAAGTCCCTGCAGTACAAAAGCGGCATGAATGTTTTGGGTAGGTCACCAAAAACACAATCACTATAATATAATAATGTATTAATATTTTCATACTTTTATTTAATCTGGACCAAGACATTAAATAATGTTGTTGTTGTTGTCTAGTCAGTTCTCAGCCGATCTGCATTCATAATATTAATGTAAACTGTTAATGATCAATTCTAGGTCTGATTGGTTTCTTCATTGCATTTGGTATCTGCATGGGGAAAATGGGAGAAAAGGCCAAACTCATGATTGAATTCTTCAACATCCTCAATGAGATTGTGATGAAAATTGTCATCATGATTATGTGGTGAGTAAAAGTCAGTACATTTGAGACTACACTGAACAAAATTATAAGCGCACATGTGCAATACTCATGCTGTATGATCTGCATCTTGATGTGCCACACCTTTGGATGGATCATCTCGACAAAGGTGAAGTGCTCACTAACACAGATTTAGACAGATTTGTGAACAATATTTGAGAAAAATGTGCCTTTTGTGTACATACAGATATTAGATCTTTGAGTTCAGATCATGATGAATGGGGGCAAAATAAAAGTGTTTTTTAAATATTTTGAGTTTTTTGAGCTGTAAACTAAATAATATGACTAAATTCTGATGAGAGATAACAGTGCTGTTGTTACTGTAATATTGACAAAATTCAAATTTTTATAAACAAATATGTTATGGGTTTATAAATGGCTCTACACATCATATCAGTTTAAAATCACCCAAGATCCTTGCTGACGTCATCAAAATCATTTGACGTTATCAGGGGCTTCCCTCATTCAGTTCCTTGACTACATTTTAGAATTTTTATTATGCAATGTTCGGAGTCAGGCTCAGAGCTGGGGTGAAGTTACACTTTAATAACTTAAGTCTTTAATTGACCTGGCTATACCACATTAGGTTGCTGCTTTAATATGAATCAAATATTCTAGTAGGCTCCTCAGTTTTGTTGTATTGTACACAGAACACTGGTTGTATTAATGGTCCTATTGTATTATAATGGAAAAATACTAAACGTTGATTACCAAATACGTTATTTCCCCCTCTCCCAGGTACTCTCCATTCGGTATTGCATGTCTGATCTGTGGTAAGATCATCTCTATCAAGGATCTGGAGGTGGTAGCCAGACAGCTTGGGATGTACATGGTCACCGTCATTATTGGCTTGATCATTCATGGAGCCATCTTCCTGCCCAGTATCTACTTTGTCATTGTCAGGAAAAACCCTTTCACATTCTTCCTGGGCATTTTCCAGGCCTGGATCACAGCCCTCGGCACAGCATCCAGGTAACGGACTTGCGCTTAACAGATAAATGTATGTTATTTTAGCTTTTCTGATTTCCTCTTTCTTTCTCTCTCGTTATGATTTCATTGTTTCTATATTTCGATTATTATTTGTATTTTTACTCATGTCTTTCATTAAACTAACATTTCTCCTTCATTTTGTCATTTTACTGTATATATTTTTTTCTTTCTTTATTGTGTTATTTATTTTATCATTATTATTTTGTCATTATATATCTCTATTAATTATTTTACTTTGTTATTGGTTCTTATTTTCAGTTTCTGACAGTTTCTTTTATACTATATTCCTTTAGGAATCGTAATCCATGTAGCCAATGTTTCCATGTAGTACTATATTATGATATTCATGTATCTATTTGACGTCTTCCTTTATTCTATTCCTCTTTAGTGCAGGTACACTGCCTGTCACTTTCCGCTGCTTAGAGGAGAACCTGGGTATTGACAAGAGGGTCACGCGCTTTGTTCTGCCAGTCGGTGCCACCATCAACATGGACGGAACTGCCCTCTATGAAGCTGTCGCTGCCATCTTCATTGCCCAAATGAACGGCATTGCCCTGGATGCTGGTCAAATTGTTACAGTCAGGTCAGAAGCAATGTGTATTTTTGAAGAAGTTTGTTTCCATGAGTCAGTGTTGTGCTTACCTCTCTCTTTTAGTTGGTCTGTATTGGTTATTAACGGACGCTTAGAATCCCAAATAGTTGCTTGTTTGGAAACACAGCTGCTTGAGTGCAGAGGAACTCTCTGGTTGGCTGGAAGCAGGGCGAGCATGAGCCCGCTTCACACCTAAGTGCTCCTGTCGCACTGAGGCAGTTGTGCTTCCAAACAAGCGGTGGTGATTATTTTGGGACACAGAGTTGTGATAACGCGAGCGAGGAGTGTGAAGCAATGCTCTGTAGATTCTTTATCTCAATATAGTATCTAACAGACGCCAGACCGTACAGTAACATTACTGTAATAAAATCACAGCACAAGGACAATGTATTGCCTGTGCGATGGCAATATGAGCTACAGGTTAGAGCTGTCACATTATTACAAGTTAACCTAGTCTATGTCTGCTTGCTTTTGACAAGTTTCAAAGGTGAACAAAGGAACAAATGTTAATGACTCGAGTCAATGTGTTCTCTTACGTCAGGCTGGTCTGTGATTGGTCAAATGTTAATGACTCGAGTCAATGTATTCTCTGACGTCAGGGTGGTTTGTGATTGGTCAAAAATCATAATAATTCCTTCGTTACTCGATACACCATAAACAGACCTCCATTGTTTATACTTGTTAAGTGTACGAAACTGAACAGTGTGATCAGGTGGAGTGCTGCTCTGCTATGTGTTTTTCCAGTCTGACAGCCACCCTGGCCAGCATTGGCGCGGCCAGTATTCCCAGTGCAGGTTTGGTCACCATGCTGTTGATTCTAACTGCCGTCGGCCTGCCAACACAAGATATCAGTCTGCTGGTTGCTGTTGATTGGCTGCTGTAAGTGTATCATTATTATTATTACGGCCACTGTTTTAATCTACTTTAATCTAATAGCAATATTTAATAGCAATAGGCTAGTTCAGCTATTTCAGTGGGTCAAGAACGGAGAACAATAAATAAGAAACGCAGGTACCAGTTTGTAGGCATAGAATTAATGTAACTATCTACATGAATAGGTTCACTTCCTGTTTACGTAAAACCCTTACTATAAAGAAATAGTGTTACTTCCTGTGTATGTACTACCCTTACTATAAAGAAGTAGTGTTACTTCCTGTTTACGTAAAACCCCTACTGTAAAGAAATGGTGTTACTTCCTGTGTACATACAACCCTTACTATAAAGAAATGGTGTTACTTCCTGTGTACATACAACCCTTACTATAAAGAAATAGTGTTACTTCCTGTGTATGTACTACCCTTACTGTAAAGAAATGGTATTTGGTAAACTTTTGGTTTAGTTTAGTAGCTGGGTTCTGTCATGTTCAGATGATATATATACTAAGCATATATTTAGAATCTAGTCAAAGATACAGTACTAAACTAGAGGTTAGTGTTAGGGGATATAAAATTATAAATATACTAAAAATATGTATTATTGTATAGACCATATAGAATATTAAAGACATGGGATCTATTTTGAAGATAGTACTACTGAACATAACATAGTTGAGGCACTAATGAAGGTAACACTGAGTGGAATGAAATATTTGTACATTGATGTGTTCCAAATCCTTTCCCTTTGGTCGTTTCCTTGTTTAATACCCTCATTCTGATCTTCGCCACACTTTCTCCTGTTTGTTTTTCTTCTCCCAATCATTTCTCTGAGCAGGGATCGATTCAGAACCTCAGTGAACGTAGTGGGTGACTCTTATGGTGCTGGCATTGTGTACCACATGTCCAAGGCTGAGCTGGACGAACTGGATGCCCACGCGGCTAAATCTGACGACATCGAAATGATGGCCAAGACCCAGTCATATTACGACGACATGAAGAACCACCATGAAAACAATTCCAACCAGTGCGTTTTAACCGCCACCGCCTCTGCTAACAATTCAGTTGTAGTAGATGAATGCAAGGTACAACTAATGCTTCCTGACATATAGAGACTTGTATATAACCATCTTCGTGTTGCATGTTCACCCTGCTTGTTCTCTGTTGTACCCATTCAAAGTTATTTTCCTTATGAAAATTAAGAATTGCATGCTATGCAGTATACTTTACTGTATATTTGTATGGAGTAGCAGCCTTTGTGTTAATAAATAATCTATAAAAGAAAACAAAAGGAAAAAAACATCACTTATAGGTATCACTAATAGCCTTATTGTTTGTGATTAGTTGGTGTGTATAGTTTGCATCAAACAGGCATCACACTATACTTACAAACTACTAAATTTATTTCTGGAATTAGCTTTGTGGTTTAAGTTGGTACAAGGCGTTTCGTCTTAACACTCTCTCACAAGTGCTGAGTAGCTTCAATCAACTCAACTCCTCCATCTTCCCTTAATATGTTCACACTCGAAAGCAGTGTGAACATATACTTTTATCTATCAATTATCATTAAATATTTGATCACTTTAAACTTATGTAGCAATCGATTTGAGAAAAAGCAAACCTGCTTTATCTATCTGAATTCACCACATCTACTATCTCCAGCCTTTTGTTGTACAGAAATATATGCTGCAGTTATCAAGCAAAAGTCAGATTATCTTGTTGAAGTTATCAACCATTATGATTTTCAAGAATAAGAATTTTCGGGAGGGTTGAAAATTCAGAAAAAACAAGTCCAATTTGTTTTGTTTTGAGTCTTTTCTTGGTCAGATGGGCTTGAATTATCACACCAACTATTTTTGAAATTCAGTCACAAAGTATCCATCATAATGCTAAATGGCCATCCTAATTTAAACATCTTCCTAGATGAAAGATGAGGGCAAGTTGTCTGAAAAGGTCTACTGATGAGCCTACTCATTTATTAAAGGCTGAATAGTGTTGCCTAGCAACACTGCAAACCTGACACATCTATCCATAAGAAAACTGTTCTGGTCAATTGCAGATTAAAGTTGCCCAAAGGCTTGCTATTTTCATGTTACATTTTCTTTATTTACATTATTTGTATACTTTACTGTTTTTAACACAGTTTTATCACAGTTTATTTTAACATTGCAAACCATATTAGAATGCCTTGCTAAAACTGTTACACACTAAAATATAAATAAATCTGTTCATATTGTAGTTTTTTGTATCTTGCTTTCTAGTTTATATAATTATTTTGCATGTACTATGTTTGTTATTGTGTTCTGCTCTTGTTTTTGGTCATGTTAAATGTGTGGTCTGTTCCCAGGTCAGTCAACGAAAGTTTGCACAATTCTTAGGACTATCATTAGGGATTGCACATACAATACGACCCAGAATTTTATGAATACATGAAATTCATGTTTGTCCACGTTGTATCAGTACAATTATACCAAAAAGAATATACTATAAAACATTTATTTGTTAATCAACCTAATGGTAGGGTGTTGTTATGAAGAAGTACTGTAGTGAGACTGGCCAAAGAGGGGTCCTATGGGTGTTTGCCACCATGCACAACTGAATGGACTATGCATGGAAAGCATGCATAATGCATGTTCATCGCATTGAACGTTCTACAGATAATAGCTCTTAATTTAACAAAATTATAGCTAAGTATTCAAGTTAGCTGTCGTTATCAAGTTCAAGAATACATTATGACACTTTATTTCTGATGAAAGTAATTTACTTTACTTGTGTCTTTAGTTAAACTGTTAAAGTGTAACTGCACCCTAAACATTTGTTTTTTGGTCTGTAAATTAAGTAATTTGATTAATCTGTGATGAGACACATCAATTCTGGTAATCTTGACAAAATTAAATTATTTAAATAAAAAAATGCATTTATGGTATGAAAACAACAATCCCTCTCAGCCCCTCCCCTTCCCCCAATCAGCTTTTAGCATTTTGAAAAGTTGTAATGGGTGGAGTCAGGCTCAGCGCTGGGATGCAGTTACACTTTAACTTCCTTATCTTAATATTATGTAATTTTGCTGACATTTGGCCAAAAAGAAATGATAGTTTGAGGTCTCTTTATTCATTATCCACTAACTATCTCCACTGTTTCTCAGAAACACATTCTAGCTTGTCAGCAAGATACCACCACAGGTGTGTTCAGAATGGCAAACAATAGCAAACATTTGCCTTTTCCATTTGCTTTAAGTTTGCAGGCAAAGGGTTACATTCTAAATCCAACACTTTGGAATGTTTATACTAATAATTCACATTTTAATTCTTAAAGAAAACACACCTCACCTGAGATGGAGATCAGATTGCAGACATGTTAAATGTGTATTTAATGAACATAGAAAGTGACTAGAGGATAGATTCATGTATGTATAGCATTAAAACAGGAATCAATATTGAGGTAAGGAAGCGTAATGCTAAAGAGTTCCAAAAAAGTATACATATTGCGTTATCCATTTAACCATTGTTTCAATCATTGTTGGAATAACAATTGTTAACTTTTTTTAAATGGCTGCATATTTGGCTCACATTCTAGATTGTTTTGGTTGGATTCCCTCAGGGAAAATGTTTACAGAACTAAAATGCTTGCTTGTCTGAAAATATCTTTTAGCAGCAATAAAACATTAACATATGGTTACAATTCAATTATACACTTTTACTCTACAAAAAACTACAGGGAATATCTTTATGAATAATATTAGAAATTTCTTTCTTGGATACATTTTTTTAGCCCTTCATGCTAACTGCTTACAGGTAACCTCAGCCACCAACAGCTCTGCTGCGGAGTGCACGCTTGTTGAGGAGGAACCATGGAAACATGAATAATGGCAGCATAGAGATCCCCTGCTCCTGGCTGCACAAGCTTTCCTATCTGGTGAAGAGAGTGAACAAAATGTCACACGAACAGAAATGCTAATATTTCTTTTATGTAGATTAGCAGGTTTTTTTAACAGTCCCTTTTAATAATGTTGTTTCTAACTGGATGACTAATTCTAATTCACTTAACTGTGAAATTATAACAGTTCTATTTGACCAGTTAGGGCATTATTACATGCTATGTAGCAAACACTTGCACAACATACAAGGTTTATGGAGGGAAGGTAAAGAAAACCAACAAAAATTGCTTTTAAATTATTGCTGCTGCGTCAGTAGAATATGTGAAATATTTTGTTAAGGGTGAATCGTAAAGGAACCAACAGCAACAATGGGACCAACATTAGTTTATGCTCAAATAATAAGGGACCAATAGTCAGAATGGGATTATATAGTAGGCCATCTCCTTTAGTTTTATTCCACCAGCTAAACATTGCTTTTTCAGCAGAGCCTTCAAAGCCTCGGTCTTTATATGTTGTCCAGTGATTTCCCATCAAGCCCAAGAACAAGCATAGTGGAGAAAGAGATAATAATTAAATGTAGAAAAATCCACCCTTACCTTGAACCACTGCAAGCACATTTAATATGGAATAGTCTACCGTAATGGAAAGGGACTTTTTTCCTTTCTCAGTTACTTGTTTACGTGAGTGTGTTAGCATGTGAGCAACACAGAGGAAGGCTAGGATTCAAACAAGACACTCATGTGGACCAAACTAGCAGAACATCAGTCAACTCACAGCCTTATCATTTATAATGTATTATCAGCTTCTTATTAAAGTGGTTCAATCATTGTAATGGATATTCATTTTAAGATCAACACATTTGAAATTAATGTTCTATTCACTGCCTAAAAATAGCTCGAAGCTTAAGCATATTACACATATAAAGCTTAAATGCCTACGATCTAAATTAATTAGCACAAAGGTCACATTACAAGTTCCCATTGATATTCATTTAAGTGGACTGAATAGACCATTTGAATGGATCATCAGACCTCATTGCAGTTGTTGCAGGGAAAACAATAATTTGCCTAGCCATAAAATGTTGACTTGCGTGCCAATATTCACCTTCACGTTCAATATATTCACTGCTATTGACCGATTGGCTGCACAATTTTTTAAAGCTTTGACTTTAATAATGACTGTTTACTAGTCTTTTTTTTTAGAGTTTTATAATGTGCCAAATGGATATGACAATGAATTTCCTCATTAACATACAGTGTAATTTTTTAAATAGGGTTGGTTGTTATAAGCACACAAATCTTTATTTGACCTTTGAAGGTTACAATACACAATACTCATTTAAGAAGCACAAACAAATTAACTTAATGGACAAATAATAATGAACACAATTTACCACAAGAAGATGTTAAAAGAAATAAAAAATAAGTGCAGTCCTTTGCTAAAATATGGACAATTGTCCAGCACAACTAGAAATGTAATGTGAATATAACTTGACCAAAAAAAAAATTAAACACACTTTCCTCTCGAGCTCAAGACTGTTTTCACAGACCCTACATGCTGCAAGTCATATACTTCAAAATAAGTTTCAAATTTACATACAAACAGATAATAACATATGCCCTATACTTGCTAACCTGGCTACTAGCTATTTCAGCCTGTGTTTAAAACAGTATGCAAGATGCAGTGTGCATATGAGGATGTCTTTGTGAGGTTTTTTTATCTATAGTTTATACTTCACGTTTAGTGTGTTCAGTTCATGACAACTCTTGAAGGTGTTAACCTTAAACAGCATATCAATCAACTATGAAACTGCATGGCAAATAAACAAACAAACAACAAAAAAAATAAAACTTCATAAACATAGCACACTAGTTGCTGAAACACGTTCTGTTTTTTACAAATGTTTTTTTTTTTTCTTGTTAGTTTTGAGGTAATCTAAAATACAAAGTGTTAGCACACTGGTGTTTCGAATGGACTAGTTACACAGCACACCCACACATGTACACAAAATAAGAGTACAGTTATTTACACAAATTTTCTATACACACTTCTGAATTCTGCATACATCTTTAGCCTGAAAGGTCACATATGAACATTCACAAAAATCAGCCTTGACAGCCCAATGGGCCCTCTGAGCAAGAGCTTTCAACCTTGTGAACTTCAGGATAAATTGTCCAGTAAGGAACCAATGCAAAACATATCTTTCACCAATGGAAATTGAGTGTTGGACCATTGTTTAAACTTACTGTTTTACAAGCATGAAGTTAAATGATGTTTTTACTTTTTTATGCACCACTATCTTATAAGCATGAGATTTGAAGTGCCTCCTCGCACTTTGTGTATATATTGTAGTTAACATGTTTTTTTCTTTCTTGGGGGGATTTATGGGGGCATGTAGGAATAAAGATTCATTACAGTGATTTTAAAAATATGTAATCCTCTAGAAAAAATATCATCTATGTTCTGAATATAGTTAGACTAGTTAAAATGTATAGAAAGAAACATGTAATCATTTGTTTTTATTTCTGAATAGCTGTTAACTATAGCTGTCTCACTTTCCTGTCACACATCAATATATACATTTGTTGTTTTTTTGTATCTAATGTAAGCCTTTGATGTTTGTTCCACGAAGATATAAAATGTGTGCATTCAACTTCAGTGTACATAAATAAATATATAATTGTTCTGTTCAGTGGCAATGCAGAATTTTCCATATATTACCACATGCAGGCAGTAAAACACTATATACATTAAGAGTATTAAAAAGAGAGTTGTTGAGAGAGAAAGAAAGACCAAGGGAAAGTTTTGATATGACAATATGAGCCAATATAAAATAAGAGCATGTTAGGCTAAGTGGAAGTTATTGTGATAAAGCTACAATATGCAAGATCTGCAAATTTAAGCTGTAGTGCTAGGCAAAATAAAAATGTAAGACATTTCTGCCATACTTTGCCATACACGCCTCTGACATCCCAGAGGTATTGTACACCCCCATCCTGCCATTTAGTAGTAGCTGATAGAGTCTCACCAAGAGACTTGTAAATGGAATACCTCTGCACTGTTGCTGGTCAATGAGACTCTTAAGTCCATGTCAAGTGTTTTCTAATGTATCTTGCATAATGTAGCTTAATACAGGTTTGCAAACAATGGATAAGGTCATAATTGCCTTTTATGTAAGATTAAGATTGAGTGATGAAGCAAGCACTATTCATTTGATTTGTATAACTGATGCAAAGAACATTATATGATGCCTTGAGAACTGATGGCTGTCACAACATAGATCAAGATTCCTCAGGTGATGCATGGCCTTTTCTATCTCATCCTTTAAACAAAGATGACACCTTTTGCATCGGCAACTTTAGTCCATGGTTCATTCAAGTGTTAAAGTGGTAGACATCATAAACATCAAGCAGTGATCTATGTTAACCTGCCTGAATTCCATCTGATCAATTAACTTAATTTTAAAATCCTCCCAACATTTGATTATGTATCATTTCAGAAGGCTCCCACGAATACTTTATCAAACGGCCTTCAGTCTAACGATTACCATATTTTCTATTAAATTATATGCACAAACAAATGAGTGAATGTGGTAGCCTACTGATGTTGATTGGCATGATATTTCTAAAAGAAAAAATACACATAAAACAGGATTTCTACAAATATGCCACATGTCAACCAGACCCTTATACCCTATATGTAAATGGAGAGAGTATAGCCTATATTGTGAGGAATATCCAATATTATGAAAAAGACAACAAAAAAAAGTATTTTCTTTCCCGTTTATGGTATACAAATATGTTCATACATATCAATATGTGTTGTACCGTTGGTGTACATATACAAATACAATATGATAACTAATAAATGTTGATTCATAACTAAATGCCTGTTCTTTTTTGTTGTTGCCTATGTTAGGACTGGCTGGTTACTATATTATGAGTGAAATTTTTATTATGAAATATATGCTCATGCAAAAACATACAATGCAGTATTATAGCAGTGTGAAATTACACAAAAGCCTGCAATTAGAGCACCAATAATGTTTTCTTATATTGTGCCAGGGTGAAGTGGATCGGCTTGTTTGTGGTGAACCACACCTAGCTAAAAAAGTACTAAACTGCACTGAAAGTAATAATAATAATAATAATAATACATTTAATTTAATTAAAAAGGAGCTAGGTAAATATTACAACAGTAAACTTTTTTTCTCTTCTTCTCAGGTTTGTACTGTACACTTTACATTTGAAACAAATGTGCTACAATGTAGACTCATAAAAAGCACTGTACAAATATCAGTAAACAGATAAAACATTATTTAAAAATAAATAAAGAATAGACTAGCAAGTTAATTTAATAATTCTAAGCTTTATTAAATAAAAATGTTTTCAGACTTTTTTAAAAGTCAACAGTCTGTGGTGCCCTTAGAAAGTCAGGGAGGGCAATCCAGATTTGAGGAGCATGCATGGTGCAGATCTTACTCCTGGGGATAAGGAGGCGGTGTGAGTTTGCTGAGATCGTGTTGAAGTCACGCAAATATATGTTTTTTTTTTTACAGTAATCTTAATTACACATTTAAACTGTAGGAGTGTGTGAGAAACCACCATTAAAAAGAATCAAATGCTTACTTTGCTTACATTGCAAACTTACTGTACAGAGAAACAAGAAAATGTGTCTCACCTACAGTATTATATGACAATGATTGGATGCTAAATATGTGCATGCTGTATCTTCAGAGGAATATTTTGCCTTGTGTAATGCAAGAATGTGTTGACTTCTTTAACTACTCGGTTTGTCTTTCTTACTATTGTCTGAACTCAAATATTTTCACATCACGACTCAAAACCATGGTAACCATACTCCTTCTGTGCAGAGCTCGTATTCACCATTTATTCACGCCATTCAACCCTCTCTGTCTTTCAGTGAATCAAACACGTCACTCTTTCAACAGCATTTCTGCACCTATTTATTTGTTCACTTTACAATTATTTTCATCGACAGTGTGTTAATTCATCATTACACTCTCCTACTCTAATACATGTTCTAATTATCCTCAAGATGAACAGAATGACAGAAAGGGAGTGAAGATCTTAAAAAGCAAAACAATTCAAGAAGAAATGTCGTGATTGTACATGGCTATCTTATTCTAAAAAGTCTATAAGAAACATCCCACACATGGAAAAGTCAGTCAAAAGGTAAACAAAGCCATGTTACATTAAAGCTAGGCTGTTCTTATTTTTAAATTGTCTTATATTTCAACAAGTTATAATAACTTTTTTAATTTGAAGATTATTTTGAGAATTTATTTTATTAAGTAAATGTACCATGGTTCTCATATTTGCAGATGCAGGTGCATTTATATTCTGCTATTGTCAAGATTTGAGCTTTGCTTGTCTGATGCTTTGGTGTTCAAATGGTAATCTCTCCATCTTATGATACATAGGATCTTATATGACAAACACCCTGCTTTTTCTAATTATTTAACAAATGTGTCTCTCCAAGATCAGAGTGTATCGATGTATATTGATAAACCATCAAATCTCGTCTGTTTCTCTGAAATTAGGCTGACTATTTGTACACGTTCCACATTTTACATAATCATTCAGTATCCACTATGACTATGGAAACAATCAAGAACGATCGGTTACCTCACATTTGTAATTAAGTAAAACTCTAAAATATGACACCTTCTTTGATTCAAAGCACAATAGCATTGTGTACAAAGCATTTCCCTTGACACTCACATATATGTGTGTGCACATGCTTGTGCATGTTAATGCACCGAAGCCTTAGCTTGGTAATAACCAGACTCTCCTCACTGTGTGAATAGGGTCTGGACACGCTCCACTGGGGAATATTTACAGGTGTTGCATCCTAACCTCAGGATTATTTTTGAAATTATTGGAGCAGCCTTGACCAATCTGAACTGACAACCATAATATAACTGGTCATATTGCTTCATCTAGATCTACCACTGCTGCCATTGTTGGAACTACATTTTCAAAACAAAAGCTTGAATTAAATGTCATTGCATTTAGCCACCACCTCTCTCTCTCTCTCTCTCTCTCTCTCTCTCTCTCTCTCTCTCTCAAGTATTAATAGCTACTGTATCACAAGTAACAATAGTTTATCTTCTTTAGCTACAGTATAGCAATTTTTTTTTCAAAAACATCCACAGACACTGTACAAAGAAAATGGGAATAGAAAGCTGCATAAATTAAAGCAGTGACATCTTTAGTCTGCTTGAAAATAGAAAAAACAAGCTTCAGTCCACAGACAATGTCATACAATATACAAAATGTTAATATGAAATATGAAAGCATATAAAAGTTTTTACTAGGGGTGCACGATAATGATAAAATGTGATATTGCAGATATTGAAAATTGCAATATCGATATCGATATTAATTTCAATATTTTTAAACAAAGTTCAAACACAAACGTTATGGGAAAATGCATCTAAATATATTCATAAAATAAAAACAACAAGTTTTCAACTGATAGTCATGTTGGACGTACAACAGCAGTAGCTCTAGATACCGAGAAGGCATTCTTTTTGGCCATGAATGTTTCCTCTTAAAATCTCTATTATGCCATTAGCTTCCTCAGCCACACATCTTAGTTTTCTGTCTAAATCAAACACAATTAAGCCAAACAGCCAATGGACGCATCTCTCCACAAAATAAAAATATTGCATTTCATGCAACATTTTCAATATGATATTGCGCAACGTGATACTGCGATAACGATACTGAAACTATATATCGTACACCCCTAATCGGAACAGTAAACTATCTGCAGAATTAACTCTAGAACATTCAATCAAATGTGTATGGTTGTTTGATATTAAATGCTTGTCCACCATTTAGTTTACATTTTTAGATTTGAAGCACATTTCTGAACCACACATCTTTACCAGCAACTTGCTGTTTAGCCCAACAAAACAAACCATACACAATAACGCATTCATACATCTTTCCATGCATACAGTACATGCTTGAGAACATAGGCACATACTCAACATCAAAATCCACAGTGATTTTCAAAACATCATTGTAGCTTCCTTCTCATGTCCAGATCCTGACATTTGGGATGAAATATTCAACTGTTCAATTGTTAACCAAATATGTCATTGTCACTTATTTTAATCTCACTGGTCTCCTAGACCAAATATTGTGAACTTAGTACATTTGGTTGATACAGTACACACCACATGGAATATTTCATGCAGAATGCCAACACATGGACTGCTGAGGTATGGAAACCATACAAGGGTTTTACACAAGATCAGTATCACTTGGAACATCCAAGGTCAAGACCTTGTAACGACTGTCTCCATCTTCTACGTAGATCACAATTTACCCTCCATTTAAAAGCACCAGAGGTGGAAAAACCAGTCAAGGAATGTACATTTTTAAGCAGGTATTGGCATTAACCGTGTGGTATGGCCCTCCTGAAGCAGTAGAATAATGCTAAGGAATGGGACATGTATTACCATCCTGGTTAGTTCCGAAGTACCTGGAACATTATGTCATTTTTGTGGAACATTATGTCATTTTTGTTAAAATAGTTGGCATGACTAATCAAATACATTATAATAATAATTGTGTATAAATCAAATTAATATATTCTCAGTACAAGCCATGTTTTTGCATTGTTCATTAAAATACATAATTTGTAATCTTTACAGGTAGCATTTTTTCCATTGCTTGTGTTATGGTTTAAAATATATCGCATGTGAAATGCTCTGTTTGGAAGGCCATCTAGAGGGCTAAAAGAGCACTACAACTGAATATAACATGAACATGGGAGACCATGGACATTCACTTGAATTAGTGAAACATGTTGCCTCAAATACCTGCTCCATATTTTTACATTCTGGGCTTGTTTTTTACAACTCTGATGAACACATACATTATTTTACTGTTGTTCAGTGTACCTTTGGCAGCGGCCAAAAGTAATCCAAAAGCCAAACTGCCCCCCAAAGAGCCTGAATATCCCCAACCCAACCCGTGTTCGCCCTCCCTCCTCCTCTTGCCTCCACCAGCGATGCCTGGCTGCGCTGTCCTCTCACAGCTGTGGTTCCTTATCCGGTGACTCCTCCAGTGTGATGACTGTGAACTCCTCGGTGGTGCCATTCTCCTGGATCTTCTCCTTGTTCATCAGGGTCACCATCTCCTGCTCTCTCTCCAGGGCTTGGAAGCTGGCCACAGATGTGGCCGCCCCATTGCCCTCGGCTCCCTCCTTGGTGATTATCAATGTCTGCTTCTGGCCGCACCAGCTGCAGGACGTGAGGTTCATGATACATGCGATAATGTGTTACAACAGTTGAAGAACCACTTAAAGGTGCCACTGTAACATGAAGAAGACATACCTTTTGCGCTTAGCTACAGCTGTGCAGATAACAAGGACTGCAACAACTGCTAAAATGACCAAAATAACTACCAGCCAGTCTTCAGAGAAAGAAGAAAAAAAACAAAACAATGAGCGATCAGTCAGCATTTCTGTGAGTCTTGCATGTCCTGTGTGATGCATTAGAGGCTACGTGTGCTCACCTGAATGGTTCCTGCTCTCAGGACCAGTGGTAGGGCCTTCTGCACCACCCATTCTTCCCTTAGTATTATGCGCTGTAGGTTGTATTTCTGAATGGCACATAATGGTCAAAGAATAATAATTATAAATGTGTGATATGTCTTTAATAATGTGTTAGGCCTCAGTTTGATTTACTAATATTATGTTAATCACATTACCAAACACCAGGGGGCATACCTCTTTCAAAGTTTTACACTGCATAACTTGTTGCACATAATGACAGACAAGACTATGTTTAGCATTTACTTAGATTGTTTATTAGTTAGAACAGAGAGTTATTTCACATGTAAGTGGAGAAGAAACCTTTATTGGTTTCCCGAGAGGCCATTATTTTCCAACAGCGAACGGAAAATCTACTAATCCGCTTCCTAATAATGTTGTCGATCTTACAGAGGCACAATTATCAAACATTCAGCACAAGTAGCTTATGTGACGTAATGCTAAATCGGCAGAAACAGCTGAGGTCACACAGACAGTAACACATACACAAAAACAAACAAACGTGCAAACACAGAGAAACACATTACATACAGGACCTGTTATGAGGCCTCCCAGGTAAGGGTGACGTCACAGAACAACTAAGCCAAACCTGACAGCCAGTTCAGTCACAACGTGCTGACAACAATAGCACCACTGCGCTCTGAAACCCATGCACTGGACTTTGGGCATGAGCTGTGACCAATATTACGAACAATAGAAAGAGGCAGCCAGCCAAGCACCAGTCAAAATTGAGTTAAAGCTGATAGCCTATTGTGTGTGTGACTTCCCTGAATACAAGAAAATTGTAGAAGGTTGGAATGGTTTCCAATAGGAAGCATATTGGAAACATGCTTCCAAACAAGTCGCATTATCTGTCTTGACTTGTAATGAGTGATAATAATAGCTCTTTTTCAGGTAATCAGTAGGCTGTAGATATATATCTAGACCTTTCTTTAATAAGCAATAAAGAAATATAAATGCTGGAAGTACCGTATAAACATAAACCAAGTATGTCCTGCTGCTTCACTGCTTATTTGAGGGAGGAGCCAAATGGTACCTCCCTCCCTGCATGGGGCAGGGGTCGCAAATTAGCATCGTCTAGAAACCCTATTGGAAACACATCTGTTTCATGTTATCGTAACCAGTTACAATGTTTGTTGCACTGTCCCTGACAAAGAAATGAATAGTAAAAAATGCGCTAATGAATCTTGGCATCTTGGCCACCTGGCATCAGAGCCTTATTACAGTAGTTTGATTTATTAAAGCCTTAGTTGAAGCTCCTACCATTGCTTGTCATCTCTTCATGTGGTTTGACAACATGCTCTTTAGCACACAAATACACGCCCGCACGCACACACACACACACGCACGCACACACACACACACTTGTGACTTAATGCCATCACACCTACATAGTTCTCTACGTATAGATCTATGTATTGATGTTCAGTAGTGTGTGCATGCATCCTTACCATCCAGTTCATTTTTGGACATAGTTGTGTGTTCCACTGGTTTTTTATTCTCTTTAGGGTGTACAGTTACTGCTCTGTCTTCCTCTGTGTGCATTCCGGACCCCTCATACAATGTCGTTTCTTCCACAGGGCCAGCACTCTGCTCCGGCTTCCCAGTTGGGCTGGCCATCAGCTCGTCCTCTTTGACTCCTCCGGTCTGGCTCGGGTGCGGTGGTGAGGTGTGTGCTATGATTACGGTTGTGGCCTGGTTTTCATCCACTGGGTCTGGGACATCTGTCTGGTTTTCTGATGAATCAGATGCAGTATTATAGATGGATTCCATAATTGTCTCAGGCTGTGCTGAGGGGTCCTCTGCTAATAGGATGGAAGACTATTGTAAGCTACAATGTACAGTACATGCTACAGAATATCAGTTAGTATAGGGAGTAAACCCTATGCTAAATGGTCCAACATTTGAGTCCTAACATTAATAAGAAAGCTGCCTCCACATGCTCCTATATGCTGTACGTATAGTACAGCTTCTATTATTTACAGTAACTCCACCTTCCCCCAAAATGTGAGTATTTGCTGTAAGTCTTAACTGCTCCTGTACTCGATTAACCGATACAGTAAATGCTCTTTCTATTGTAGGTTACAGTTAATATAAGCATTTCGCTAACCGTTATCTACTCAACCAGGTACATTTTATTACTTCATCAGGCGATGTTATGAGAGACATTGCATTATTTTATAAACCGTTTATGACACAGGAAATAGAATGTTCCGGAGAAACATTATCAGCTAGCGAGTGAACATTACATGCATTGAATCTATGGTTGTTGCTGTTCATCTCTAAAGACAGTGTTTATTTTGTTTCAATCATTATTTATAATGCTGTGTATATACTGTATACTAACCTGTTGCATTTCTACAATCCATTCCTGGCTCAGCTGAAAAATACAGGAATAAAAACAAGAATGTTATGCATTTGCACGGTTGTTATACATTGCTAGAGCACATTCAAAGGTGTAATGACTTATGAATGCCAACAGTACTTGGCTAGTCACCTGTTTTGTCAAAGCAGTAGGCGTCATATAAGTTGTTAAGAACAGCTGCCTGCATATTTAGTCCTGTCATGTTCTTAAAGCAGTTTGCATGACGGTTATGTCGCATGATAGCAATGCTCTGGTTGTTGATCCAGCCAAATCTACAAAGAATAATAAAAAAGTAGTATCGCAACAAGTTATTTAACAGAAATAACAAATACAAACAATATATAAAGTTAAATAACACTCATAACAAATCACAAGTCTGATTGGCTACAGTATATTTCATAATAATAATAATAATGATAATAGGAAGAAGAAGAAGAAGAAGAAGAAGATGATGATGATGATGATGACAAAGAATATCCACAAAAGTATTTACCTGCAAGTTTCCATAGTTCCATTATATGCTTTCATGATTTGATCTGGACTTGCCAGTGGGGCATTTAGATGTTCACATAACACGGTAGCCTGGTCAAAGGACAAGGAATATCGAGAAGCACCCTCCACTATGAAAACCCCTGCATAACTGCAGGATCGAGATTTGACTAAAGGAAAGACAAAAACATTGATTTAGTATATAAAGACTTAAATACATTGTTTTTATCATGGAAAAAAAAAGAAAAAGGAAAGAAAAAAAACAAAAAAAACAAAACAGTTGAGATTTTGAAACCCCCATGTGTACCCACACAGCGTATGTTTGGATCTTACAGTTGATCAATCTCAAGGTTGTGTGGCTGATTATCCTGTTAAGCCCTAAACTATCTGGGCTTTTTTTAAACTTGTTTTTAAGAGATTGTATAACAAAGCAAAATGTATATAGATTCTTTTTTTTTAAAATAAAAATTAAATAAATTTACACTTATGGGAATATTGAGCTATTCAAATGGATGATGCTTTTTCACAATTCATAATACAATGCTGGCAATAAATTGAGGTAGTGGATTTATTCAGCCAATATTCATGCACAAGTCGATTGTTCTAGTGGTGGGAGTACTCAAGCACCTTCTAATCATTCAACGTTTCTGGATTGTACCAAATCAGATCTGACCTATCATCCCACTCCATGTCTGACAGCCAATCAAATTAGAACATGGTTAAAAACAAGGTGCAACACCATCTGAAAAAGATATTCATATAAAATTGAGAAAACGTCTGTACAAAATTAGAATTGGAATGATATGGGCCTTTAAAGTAGTTTACACAGAACTCATATGACAAAACACTTAGTTGGTCTTAGTTTATTTGTTTTAGTCCAGAGAGATGAATAGCTAATGATTACTATAGTGTTCACAGCAGATACACTATTTAGTTGGTGTTTATAAAGTTGCCATGGTGATATGGGTTGTGAAATGTGGTTAGCAGTGTATTCTGGTTTTCAGGAAACTGACCTGTATAGGCCCACACAGAACATGTGGTTTAATTCTCATGACTCACTGGCACTGCGAGTTCAAATTCTGTGAGTCACTCCTCATGCCTTTCCCCCCCCCCTAACTATTAAGGTCATTTATAAATAAATGAAAGCATTAATAAGTATTTTCTTCACATGTATCTATCAGAACAGGTAGATAAAGGTGCTAAGGTGATAAGGTGCTAGTGTAAAGGTGGCCAACAAAGCTGTACGCAGAGGCGCAAGAAGGCAGGGGGGACGGGGGGGGGGATACATCCCCCCCAGTTTCATAGGGAGCGCAATCGTTTGAGAAAAATAAAATGATTTTATGCTTATGATGTAGCATAACCCGAGTTACGATTGATGACCTAATTGTTTGACCTCATTGTTTATTTTTTGTCTACTCTGACGACCATCACAATGTTTCGGCAGTAGTCCGCTATTAAATGACCCATTCCTCCTTAGTTGCTGTTGCTACGCTTGCCCTGTAAAGTAGCCTATTTGCACATGGCATGTAGGATAATGGGTTTAACTATGAAACAATGAGAGATATTCCAAAAGAAATAATAGCACATTTCTCAAATAATAATTCTGAAATATTAGAGAGTAGACAGAAAGAACTACAAAATGCTTTTGAGAGCTCAAGTAGCTTATTCACAATAATATTCCATCGGTCTCAATGCATTTGTTAAGCACCATCAATTTTTGACAATTCACGTGAATGACAAACATGTAGGCTAGACATGTACAGGAACAAAAATGTCCTTACACAACAGTGTAAGTCACTATATTGCTTTATGTTAAGATACTGTTTATGACTTCTTATAGCTTTCATAATAATAATAATAATAATAATAATAATAATAATAATAATACATTTTATTTGTATAGAACCTTTCATACACAATGTGCAACTCAACATGCTTTACAGTTAAAAATATTTGAACAAAGGATGAAGGGAACAAATGCAATTAAACAAAAATAAATAAGAAAAAACGGAAAACTAGGTTAAAGCCATGAAAAAAATAAAAAGCATTATTGTAAATACTCCCCCCCCCCTGACTTTAACCCAGGCGTTTGGTGAGAGTGTAACCCACCGGGACACCAACCCAGGCGTTTGGTGGGACTCTAACCCACCCATTATCTTGGTTGTAACAGCCGCAACTTTTTATTTAACTTTGATTAAATGGCAAAATGCAAAACCACAACGTGATCAATTGTTCTCAAAAAATATTAGATTTGTGGACAGTAACTTCACCCACCATTCAATGTGTTTGAGCTTTAAACTAAATTATAGGAATTGGGATTTTTTTCTGCATTTTCTGGCTAATGCACAATATCTACTGTTTAAAATGTGATGTTTACCGGTGGAACAAAATCACGTAATAAAAAGTATATAGGTAAACTCTAATGTTAATATTAACCATCCTCTTAGCCCCTCCTCACTCCTTAAAAACATGTATTGAATGTTCAGTGTGTGGAGTCATGCTCACAGCTGGGGGTGAAGTTACATTTTAACTTTACAATTTTATCTTTTGGGAAAATTTATTTTTCTGAATTCTAACCAAATAGATTCTGTGTTCACACTATTAGGTAGGCTACACTAGTACACATGCATTTGAATGCAAATATTATCAGCCAATAGTGTGGCAGCAACTTAATGCACAGGCATTCATGTGCTGGTCTGTTGTTCAGACCAGTACAGTAGGAACTGTGAATAAATGCGATCTTTGACTGATGATGACCACTAGGGGATTTTCATGGACAACTGTCTCTTCAAATAAGAGAGAATGGTGTGGCAAAGTAAACACCTCTAGAAGCAGCAAACATTAAGGATAGAAGTTAGGGGAGAATGGATGTACTCTGAAGTGACTGAGCAACACCATTGGTATATGTATTGGTATATGGTATATATATATTGGTATATGTAACATACAGATAATAAAATATGTGGTGTTCCGCCTGCTCTCAAACGGTTTGTAAATTGCTCTCTGCTGTATAAGGAAGTTAAACCATGGACCGTTAACGGCAGTTGTACACTGAAAGTTAGTGCCAACTTAAGAAATGTCTCCTGTCTCTCCTGTGTTGCCATCTGTCACACAACACTGAAATACATACACACACCTGCATGATGCCAAAATAAAATAAAAAGCTCTTAACCTCGAAGTCTTGCCCAGAGGAACAGAGACTGTCACCAAGCTTAAAGCGCTAGAACACATGAATCACAGCGCTCACTATTAGTATGCAGAGAGAACAGTCAAGAGTCCCTTTATTAAACCTACAAGCCTGCAGTGACTCTACTAAAGGCTCTGTTTTCACCTAATGGGGTCTATCTGTACAGATCCTAACAGAAAAGGGGTATTAACACAGATGCTAGACGTTTCAAGATGGCGCCAGTGTATGTGGCCTGCCGTCTGACGCATCAAACACTGTTTGTAATTGTATTGTTTATGTCAGTGTTTATACAATTTATTAACTCTCTGCTCGTTTATGATCGCCAAACGCTACTGAATCTTCGTTTCCCGCTGGAAACGTCGTCCAAGTTTGATTGGGGTGGACAAAA
>JAODLL010001223.1:0-13344 GCA_026546735.1 Forbesichthys agassizii | reverse complement strand
GACATGTTACATGCATTGTCAACCTTTTGAGTTAACTTGGCATAGGCCTATCGTTGTTCAGAGAGCAAAAATACGATCTATTAGATCAGCGGCGGCGCGCATTTTTAACAAAGCCCATTGTAATTCAAAGTACAAAATAAAACAACGTTGTAAGATCATAACGCTAGAAAACGATAATTGTTTTAGCGTGGCTTCGGCTGTAGCTTGTTACGCTGATGCTCTCACGGCGCATACACAGCTCTAGGTAGAGCTGTGGAGCTGGAGCAGAGTTTGTTGTGATCGCGGTCGTCATATATAAGGAAATTGATCTGATGGATTTGGGTTAGGAATAAAATAAGAAACAGACACCTCAAAGAGGTAAACAGAAGTGTCCCTTCAGTTTGGGCATGCTTGCATTTTTACATGCAATTTAAGTAAAATTGTTCAAATTACGTGACAGTATTTCAGCCGTCCTCTATCAGTTGCTGGCAGATCAAAAGGTAAAATGCGCAACTTGCCTTGTCGCCGTTTTCTTTCTATGATGCCACGCTTTCGGCATACCTTCACATGCATACCTAGCATACATGGTAAACGTATGCTAGGTTGTGAAATACACAGCAGCGATGACGCGTACTACGTCATAGGCAGATGGCTACGCGTCAGCTAAAGCTATTTCTTATAATTAAATCGCATTTTGGAACCGATTAGCGTAACCGAAATATTATTTATTTTAAAGCTACCCGGTTCTTGACATTTTGTTTTCGGTTCCAACTTGGAACAGAGTTTCGGTGCCCAACCCTAATTAGGAGTATGCGTGTTTGAGGAACACTGATCTAGCTTTAGTGACATCACATTATGAGAAGTCTCTCAGTCATCTGCAGGCTGCATAGTGATGATGTAATGACTGCACCACCCAGAACAGAAAATGCGGTCATTTACAGCCGAGACAGTAAATGAGCGCACCACCCAAAATAGACAGAGTTGCTGTTCAGCAGCAGCACAAGTTCCAATGCACCACTGACCTGTCTGGGTCTGTGAAGACGAATCGCCGCAGCTTGGCGTCCCGCAGGACGACGCCTCGTGCGTGGCACCGTTCCACGGCCGTCAACATCTGGGCGAACAGCCGCTTGGCCTCCGCCTCGCGCACACGCCTGCACTCGCGCACGTACGTGTGCATGTCGCCGTAGTGCTGCGGCAGGAAGATGTGCACGAGGCCCTGGCCCGCCACAACGTCCAGCGGGCTGCACACGTTGTCGTGGAGACCGAGGCGAGCGCACGCTGCGAGTCGATCTTGGCAATCCCGCAGAGGAAGTACCTGGTAACCATGACAACCGACAGATGCCATGTCACTGTCTGTGGGCCGTGCACAATGACTGTAGTGTGCGTGTGCGTGTGTGTGTTACCTTGTATGTGTACTGCTGCTGTGTGTGTTTGTGAATGGCAAGATCAGGCTCCAATCCCTCTCCTGCTTCAGGCACACTGTAGGGTCCAATGCTGGACAAGGATTGGCTGGTGGCTGGTGAAGGAGCGTGGCTCCGAGACCTCAGAGATGATAATATGCCGGAGGAAAGGGGAGGAGTCAAGCGGGCTTGTTTGCATTTCAGAAGGTGCTCCTGTGGTTCATCCAATAGTCTTTTCAGACACACCTGCGACCTTGTGGCTACACCCACATTCATCTGGGAGACATGGATTACATTATGCATGCAGAGATTTAGTAAATGCTTGACTGCTATTCTAGTTTATAGGAAATCGTTTGAGTTATTGAATTTAGGTATTACACTTTTTAAGGGTTGGCACACCTGGTGTGCTTACTGTAAACTGTCCCATGACGCAACAGGCAGTAAGCTTAGGTAATGTAGTTTATTTGGTTATAATTTCAGTGCATTGTATTACGAAACACAACATTTAACATGTTTGTGTGCTGTGTGTGTTGGTAAATTTCACTTTCGATCTGACCAAGGGGTTTACAAAGTAAATAAATACTTATTTTCTGATTCACGAAAACACTCTGACAACACATTACATAACCAGACATGACATGTTGTCATGGTAAGTGCTGGAAAATGTTTACCGTTAATGACCTTTTACGGTACTTTCAATTTCATGTTTTTTTTGTTTTGATTTTTGTTTTCACAAACTCGCGAATTAATACACATTCAGTAAGTACTCACATTTTGGATAACGTGTACAGTATGCTAGTTAATGGGCATGTTGTTCTGAGAGTCTTACCGTACGGTACTTCGTCATGAAAGTTTCGATCTGGTCCGAACTGAATCTGCTGCGGAGAAAGTGTGGTTGTTCCTCTGTCAAGTGGCTCGGCACGGTTTAACGCAGTAGGCCTACTGTACCGGTACTTCCGTAAAAAAGATTTTCTTGTACAGAGCAGAGTCGTCGGTTCCACCAACCTAGTCTGACCTCCTCCACATAACACACTCATACACCGGACTGACGATTTAACCGCTATCCGCCTAATATGATGGTGTGTCCTCGGTTGATGTCGTCATGTAGAGGGCGGAGCCTCCTGTTGCAATCCTGACACACTCAGTGAAGCACTTCTGTGAAATCATGCATGTGTGTTGCAACAGACTGCTTCTCCAGCACAGATATATGGATGGCGCTGTACTTTAAATCTGTATGCGCATATACGGTGGTCGCGTAGCCTACTCTCTAGGTACAAATTCTGCGATGTGACGTGTCAGAAAAATATATATCGTAGAGAGCAAAACAAACAGGCTATATAAAGAAATATAGGCCTACTAGAGAACGTATGCATGCCAACAAAACACAAAATGTTCAACCTGTCCAACAATCACATATTTGGCATAACAAATGCTATTCATCTGAATTCCATTATAAGAAATCTCTAAAATGCACCATTAAATTGTAGATACTACTACTTCATCTTGTATTGATGTTGTAGGCATGGATCTTTATATTTTGAATTCTTATGTTTATGAAAATAGTTAACTAGAAACTTGCCAACTGCTTTCTCGTGTAGTCTCCATTGCACCCACATCCATAAAATACTAAAATTATTTTGATCTATCTATTTTGCTATTGTTCACTTCTGCAGCACCTTCAGACATTCATTTACATTTGCTTCAGCCCACTGTACCACTTTTAACAGACAAAAGTGGATTCATGCAATTAGGTCAGCAGCTAGCAGAAGCTTTTATCCAAAGACACTTATAGTGATAGTTATAGTTCCAAGTATTATGTATCATGTGTATCATCGTGTCATTATCACGTATCCACATCTGTGGATAATATGTTTGTATCCTTTTAGCTAGGAGTCGACCACCATATCCTACATTCTACATACTCTTTATCAGTGTAATGATCACTCTGAACCCTTATAACAGCACATTAGGTGTATACTGACAATCATGGTGTCTTAGAAAGTTTGTTTCCAAATTGCCAATTGTACCATGATCTAGATCAATATACAAACAAATTTCTAAGCACAGGCACTTGGAGAGGCAAATTGGTATATTTTTCTTAGCCTATGAAATGAGTGAACCCCTTCTGCACTCTCCCACCTGGATAACACGTGATGGAAAACACCTATGTGTTGATACTGTTGGTTGACTAAAAGCTCAGCATTCATCATCATAGCCCCTGCACAGCTTGTCAACCAAGCTCAGGTTTCTGGGACCAGCTGTAACTCCTTCCTCTGCAACTGGATCCTGGAGTTCCCGACGGGCAGGTCCACGAGGGTGGGAGTTGGTGACCTCACCTCTTCGGCGTTGACCATAAGCAGCAATATAGTATAGTATGCAACCCCCTCTTCTACTTCCCGGAACACACAGCTTGAATGGCATTTGAAATTTGAAGAAGAAAACATTTAATTATAGAGCGCTTTTCTCAGACAATAGTTACAAAGTGCTTCACATTTATGGATAAAAATATAAGAAGTAAATACAGCCTGTAATAAAACAGTCATTGTATCAGGACAAGCCCATTCCTAGACACAGAACCGGAAATTGGGTCTAATTGGGTTTCATAAATAACAAATTAGCACACAATATTGTATATTTTAATTATGTATGTTAGTGTGTGTATACTGTATTTGACAATGAAAATAAAAAAACTCACTTTGATTTAGTTGCTGTCATTATAACAGCTAGCAAAAAGTTATTTATGATAATAGCCATATCATTGTTTTAAAAAATAAAAAAATAAAAAATAATATATATATATATATACTGTATTAAGACCTGTAGACCCTGCGACCTGACTGGATAAGCGGATGAAGATAGATGGATAAATGCACTTTCTATTTCTGCCTCACTGTCACTTTATACAGTTATTTCTTGAATGGAAAAAGGTGCATTTTAGTCAAAACATGTGGTTAGTTACAGTATAAGGAAAGTATGGCATTCTATACTGTATGCCTTTGGCCTTAATTGCCCATGCTGGTCAATAAGAGGCTCCCGCTGTAGGATTTGGTATTTTTGTATTTTATGTTGACAATATAAAATATTAACATGAGAGATGTCTTTATTAGTAAAAGCGTGTGGGTGCTGTCTTGATTGGATGGTTCCAAATGGCCTAATTAGACCAACACTGACCTAATTACACAAACACGCACACACTGAAAAGATATATTTATAATACATGATGAAATATTGAAGAAATATAGGAGCAAGGAGATAGAGCGTGTGTGAATGTGGGCCAGAAGTGTAACATGAATGATTTATTGCTGTTCCCGCTTCTGTATGTGTAGTAATTTCTTATAATTTAGGAGAGTTCCTTACATAATCCCAAAGTTACTGTTGTAAAATAAAACAATCTTCTCACTTTCTTTCTCCTGTCCTCTTCTCTTTTAGTGACAGCCTGGTCAGAACATTTGTTCTGTACATCAGATGCAACATCAGGCAACACACACACACACACACACACACTCATCCAAACACATTTCCTTGTGTTGCATCTAAGCAGGCTGTTGTCTGCGGTAACCATCTGCAATCAGCACGCAATGCTGACCTCTCTTTCTTTCTCACGTACAGACACGCGCACACAAATGCACGCACACACACACGCACACAGTATAATCAGTATAGGTCAACATATAACATCCTGCAATTTCTTTGCAATATCGTAATACATATAACTGTATTAGTTGTTGACTTGTTTGCTCTAAAAGTCTGATGAATTGATGATTGAACATGAATCGAACATCACAATGTACAAACACTACTTTAACGCTTTTGTGTTCTCCGATGTCCCAAGAGAAGACAGAGGTGCGTGTTTAAGAGGTAGACTATCCTATGACTTCTAGGGGACCAGGTGTTTGTATACAAACGAAATAAAGACCATATTGATGTGCTGCGATAAATATTCTCTCTTGATGCACAAAGCCATAGCCGTACGTGTAAAGAGAATTGTTGTGGATTACGAACACGTCTGCTGGGATTGTGGCAGTCAGCCAAGTATGCTTGCTGTAGGACGCAATGTTCTTCGGTCTATATATGCAGCACAGTATATAGAGCTTACCGAGCATTTTAAACATAGCCATTGTGTTTTGATATGCAGGGAAATACGTTACAAAAGAATATCATATGAAATACTGTGACTTTTGAATCTCCCTAGATGATTGACTTCAGTGTGTGCGTGCGTGCATGTGCATGCGTGTGCATGCGTGCGTGGATGCGTGTGCATGCGTTTGTCTTTGTTGCATCATGATGACATCCTGTGCAGGTCTCATAGTGAGGAGTTCTCACAGGACACAAACACACAGAGACAGTCATGTGACCTTGGATGGAGTCATTATGTCACTAGGATTACTGTTGATTACATCACAGATTCTTGTTTCAGATGTCCTGCTACAGTATTTGGGCACTAAAACAGAATAATATGCATGTGCGTGCGTGCATGCGTAGTGTGTGTATGTGTGTGTGTGTGTGTGTGTGTGTGTGTGTGTGTGTGTGTGTGTGTGAATGTTATTTCCTGTCACTAGCTATTTCCTTTCTTATAATGTGATTATATTTTATCTATACCTGTTTATACATGAAATCAAAATAATCTGTATGAAATAAAAATGGTTGGGATAATATTTATTGAAATAATGTACATCTAAATACTAATATAAACCTATTATAACTATTCTAAATCTAATTGTACTTCTGTGACTAAAATAATCTCACAAATTAAATTTGTTCTGGTTAGACCATTGTGAACAAGAACATACTGTACTAAGCCATCTCCCTATTTACATATGTATAAATTCTTGAGCACTTGCACCATCCTGAAGAGAACCAATAGTATTACAAAAAGTATTCACAGTTAATTAATTAAAAAAATACATAAAAATTCTTATTTGATACTGCATATTTTGCCAAATAGCTGGCACAACAGACATAAAATGGACAACAAAATGAAACCTTGCATACTACACCCACCGTAAAAGACATTATGGACCTCCGCAACATGTTTTTAATAACTTTGAAATGCTAAATCTGTCAGATGATGAAACAGCACACTTGCTCAATGAGTGCAATACACTGGCAAAACAAAGAGCCACAAAGTCTAACAAGATAGGATACAATAAATGATGAGAGCAATTCAAGCTTTTTTCTATATACAGGGTTGGGTAGGTTACCAGACTAAAATTATAAGCAGTAATGTAATTTAGTTACATAATCTGATTACTTTCCATTACTTTTACTTTTAGATTACTAAATGCTTATTGTTCTTTGAAATGCCATCCAAAGCAATATTTACTATGTTGGTGGCACCAATTCTTATAATTTTTGTTATTGTTTATGTAGCTCAGGGGTTCAGATTAAAGTAGTATTTAATTAAAATTATTGATTGATGTTAATGAAAGTTTAGTAAGAGAACAGCCGATTGTTTATGCATTTTTCTTCTGCAAACTTCCCTTTTACATTTGAAAGTAGTCATAGAACTACTTATCTAATAAAATAAAAAGAAACCTCTTCAATACCTGTAATATGATTCCACTATTTTAACAGGTAACTAATGGATTACAGTTACTGTTTGTTTTGTAATGAACTGAATACATGTAATCAGTTACTTCTAAACCCTGGTCTACAGTATATAAAGTAGTATTTATTTGAGAAAATGTTGTATACAGGTATATTTAAAAAAACTCTTTTGAACTCCTTCAGTGACAAATGGGTGCTCCCTCAGAAGCTCAGCCCCACACATTGGAAACACATTGCGAAGGCTAAAATATTGTTGTTGTGTGTGGTCTGCACTACAATGTTTGTGTTCCTATTTACTGAGCCAGGGCTGTGTAAATACCAGATTATTTATTTTTACTTACTATACCTTTAATGTCAGTCTCTCTACAGTCTCTCCTCCTACCCAGCAGAGAGTGCTCATGCACTGAATAAGAAGAAAAACGTTTAGTAAACGCACACACACACACACACACACACACACACACACAGGAATGTGGCTGTTGAATATTTGACATTCCTGCCATTGAAATTATGTGAAAAAATACTGTCTGCTGGTTGGCTACATTGAAATATCAACAGTTTACAATACAGTAAAAAAAAAAAAACATTTAAAACTGTTTAGTACAATTATGACATATTAGAATGGCTATTACTAATCCATACCATGCTATATACTTTGTAGTTCTGTATTAGTACAAGTAAACAGCCTACAGAAAAATGGTAAATATGAATTCATTAAACACATTGTTGGTTTTGTAATACTATGTTTGCATAGCGACTCCATGCAATGCACAGACACCGGGCAGACTACTATGGCAGTAAAACAAAAGTACTGATGTGCAAAATATTGCATACTGAAGAAACCATTTGAAACATTTAACACATAGGCGTGCGCACACGCACACACACACTAACAGTCACACGCTTTCTGGCAGTGTCTCTTCAATTAGTGTGGCGGATAGCATCCGGTCATATGACACACACACACACTGCAAGGCACATGAAACACCTCAGTATTTCTCAGGCTGTACCATTTACACTGATCTCTGACCTCAAACCACGCACATGCACACACATACACACACGTGCATACACAGGGATGTGTGAGGGTGTGTGTGCATGTAATGTAAGAAACTACAAGGTGCTGTAACAACACCAACTTTTGGCATTAATGACCTATTTCTGTCCACCTGCCTGTTGTACATATCTTCATCTCTCAGTCTATATGTTTCTCTCTGAACGACATATGGGTGTTATCATTCATCAAATTGTAAGTCATTTCAAGATGCCTGTTTGGCCTGTGTTTTGCTATTCATGGTCTAAAATATTCACATCAACTCATTTAAAACAAATGTGGCTATTACTAAGGATATTTGATTTCCTTTTCAATTTGAGGAAAATAAAGGAATGAGATGTGGAAACAGATTTGTTAGATTTTTTATTAGTTTGGCAATGACCAGATCTTGGCATTGGATGTTGGTAACCTCAATGTGTCTCTGGAAGTAACGCACTCTTTTGTGTATATTTGTTAAGGTTTGATGTGTGTTAGCCATAATATTGTATGTCTTGTGTATTTTTGGAGAATGTCTTGCCCTCTAACAAGCAGCACGCCTGTCTGATTACAGCTCTCACATGATGTGCATACATCGCACGCACACACACACTTTATTTTTATAAAAAATTATCTATAGATTTCAAATGATATAGCATACTGGGAAGTGTCTGTATTATTTTATCTGAATCAATAATTAAACAGATTTTTGGCATTAATGGATTAATGCAGCTAACTAGAGTACTGTAATTGATTGACTGTGCAGCTACAATATACTGGTTAGTTTACTGTAGTAGTTAACATATCCTTTGACAAATATTTGATCAGGCTACACTATTTGATAGACATTTTAGTCTATTTAAACTGGCTGGTCAGTGCTAGTTAATCAGCAAATTTGAGGTTATATTTGTAACAATTGAAGTCATGTGATTTACATGTTCTGGTTCAGAAAGTCATGCTGTTCTTCCGTGGGGGCAGAGTATCCCATTTAATCCATTTACCATCTCTCTGGTCTTCACAGACATGCTAGAATTCATTAATATGAACTGTACATTCCTAAGCTGTAATGCATCTTCTCAAACATATACACACACACACACACACACACACACGCACACACACACACACACACACACACACACACACACACACACACACAAACACACACTCACTTCCAGAGCGCAGTCTCTGATTGGCTGGCTGTTATGAATGGAGGGAGGCATTATAAAGTGATGTTAAAGTATGAAGAGCAACCAACCACGGCTGCACACACTCCCATCTTTCACACACACACATTGTAGCTAGAAAATATTCACACACTGCTAAAAACGCAGCCACTCATACACATACACACACTTGTATTTAGGAGTGTGGCTTTTTCTCCATTTGTCATGCATAGTAAAGAGGAGATCAGGTAAGGATGTGTGTCTGTCTGTCTGTCTTACTTTATGCCCACCTGTCTTTATACATGTGTGTGTAGAGTGTAAACTTCATGATTAAGTCAGAAGGGTATTGCAATGTTCAATAGAAATGATTAGGTTCAACCAGTCCTTAGTAATATTGTAATTCATAATGTGTATTGAATTCAGGTATTTCTCAATCACCTTATCGCCTCAATTAAGTAAGCATTCACTTTCTGAGTCTGTGTGTGAAAGAGAGCTGGGCAGGTCAGCTGTTTAGATTATTTAGTTTGAAATTTCAACTTGATTTGATATTTTACACATAGGTAGTCTGCTATGAAATGATTCAGTAGCCTATCATATGGTTCTTCTGACTGAGAAGATACTGTATGTTGGAGAGCAAGTAGTGTGCTTTTTATATTCCTTGTCAACCAATATGTCCTCAGTAATTGTTCAGGTTATCCAGTGGTGATGTGGGAAGGTACAGTAAAACGTAGGCCTAAACAAAACAGTGTTTATATACTCGAAAAGTAAATTGAAGAAAATTTAATATGGCATTGGCATTTCTCCTTTGTTCATATTAAATATATGAACAAAAGAGAAATGCCAATTTAAAACACACCTATTGGACGTAACTTGTCCAACAGTAAATGTGTTCTCTGACTGTTAATGGAGGTATCTGTCTCACTCATTATAAGGTAAGTTGCTACCAATTATGAACCCTGAACCATGTTACAAACTACAGTAACACAAACATAGTGCTGCTAATGATGGATTAAAGGTTGAATAAACATATTTATAATTTTGATATAGTTTCTTGGTTGGTAAATGTGTTTACTCTTCTCTCTTTCTGGTAGTCACGACGACTACCAGAGGACAGCTGATTGGCTGCTCTCCCAGACAAGGCTCCACCCCCAGGTGGCTATTATTTGTGGCTCAGGTTTGGGCCTATTAGCGGACACCCTGAAATGTCAACAATCCTTCAGTTACACCGATATACCTGGCTTTCCCCAGAGCACAGGTACACACACAATAGTATACATGCTACACAGCTGTTGCAGTTCAGAATGATTGATTAGTGCAATCTAAATAATGAAATATGAAATAGAAATACAAAAGTGGTCATATCTCAATAATAGTAAAATTACGTTAATGTATTTCATATAATATAGTAACTCACATTAGCCAATAAATATACTTTATATATACTTTATATATTTTTATTGGCCAATGTGAGTTACTGTAATATATGCATCGGCCATATTTTACCACCTCTGCTGGAAACAACCAAGGGTTTTCATGTGCTTGTAGACGAAAAACAAATACGGCTTGTATATTATGCACACACGTTAAATATCAAAATGCAAAAACAAACATAAAGGTATAATCAGCTATTGCAAGCTAATTGTAAGCAAATACACTTTTTGTGTATTTTGCATTCTCTGTGCATGTTGAAAGAAGACTCAGATACTTTTACACAACCCTGGCTCCGTAAGTAGGAATATAAACAAAGTGGTGAACACTGCTCACAACAACAAACCCGTAGCACTACACTTTTCTTCACAATGCGTTTTGATGTGTGGGACAGCGCTGCAGAGGAATATTGCTTTAATTTGAGCTCGAAGTTAGCAAGCGTTCAATAATGGCCCGTCCTTTAAGGCTTTGAAATGTGAATGGACAATATAGGCTCTTATGGCTGCAGTTATATTTGAGATAAACAAAAAAAATGTGTGTGCGTGCATGTGCGCGCATGTGCGTTTGTGCGTGCGCGTGTGCATGTATGTATGTCTGTGTGTATGTGTGCAGTTCCAGTGCAGGGACACACTGGCAGGCTAGTGTTTGGGGAGCTGAAGGGGAAGACATGTGTGTGTATGCAAGGGCGCTTGCACATGTATGAAGGCCACTCTCCCTGCAAGGTCAGCACACACACACACGCACGCACACACACACGCATGCACACCCGAAATCTACATCCACGAGTGTCACATCATTCCACATAGCACACGTTAGTGTGTGCTATGTGGTCACATGCAGTTGTTTAGCTGTTCAATACTGCCATTATTCACACTCACACACACACACACACACACATGCACACCTGATCCTGTCTCCACTAAGGTCCTCAGCTTTAGCTAAATGCTGGAAAGACTCACTGGAGTCGGCTGGAAAATGCTCCTCCACCCTGGGCAAAGTGATTAATAAAAAGCAGGGATGAATTATGTGACATAGGAAAAATCAAGATCTCATCCATGGAACGTTATCTCACCAATTAACACAACTAATTATTCATATCTGCAGGTGTGAATGTCTGTGTGTAAAATCAGCATTCGTAACTATTTCACAGAGTAGTCCAAAACAACATCATGTGTCTGCCATATTAGAAGTTGTCCTGATTAGAGTTTAAAACGAACTTCATCTGTATGCTGTATTTCTCTCTACACCTGGCTGTGTGAAGACCACCTTCCCAGTGCGAGTGTTCAAGCTGATGGGGGTGGAGACCCTTATTGTGACCAATGCTGCCGGCTCATTGGCTGATGGTTACCAGCTTGGTGACATCATGATAATTAAAGATCATATTAACTTCCCTGGAATGTCTGGACTCAACCCACTTAATGGTCCCAACTTGGACAGGTGAGACAGACAGACAGACAGACAGACAGACGTTTAAGACATGCACACTCACAATTGAGACTCAAAGACATGTAGGATACAGAAGAGACAGTTAGAGAAGTATCTACTTGGTGTTCCTGTGTGTTTCTTTACAGACGGATTATGAGACATAGAATACAAATGGGTATTCTTTATACATGGTATATTTTTTATATATTATATATTATTAAATCTATACCATGACCATTTATATGAATGTGCGTTGTGCGTGCGTTGTGCGTGCGTTGTGTCCAGGTTTGGCCCACGGTTCCCTGCCATGTCAGGTGTTTATGATAAGAGTCTGCGATGCCTAGCGATGGAGCTCGTTAAGCAGATGGGCATGACTGACTTCGTTAGGCAGGGTGTGTATGCACAGGTGGGCGGGCCTAACTTTGAGACCGTCGCTGAAGCCCGACTGTTGCATCGCCTTGGAGTTGACGCTGTTGGTACGACACAGACACACACACACGCGCACACACACACAAACACACAAAAAAAACAGTGTTCTTCAACAACCTGTTTTCCTCTATCAGTACTAGTAGTATCTCCAACGATTTGATAATGACAGAAAGATGGAGCATTGTAATGCATTTCATATGGAAGCAAAAATGGAACGCTTCTGGTCTCTTAAGTGGGCATTTTGCTGTGGAGGCTGACAGCGCAGACAGCTACATTTACCATACAAGCCCTGATACAAAGTATATTTACCCCAAAACAGTTTGCTGCAGAAATACTGTTGTTACCTCAGATTGATTGTAGGTACTTGGGAATTAATGTTATATGGAATATATGTACTTTCCAGGTATGAGTACGTCAGCGGAGGTTGTTGTGGCAACGCACTGTGGCATGCGAGTGTTTGGCCTTTCTCTCATCACCAACAAGGTACCACTGATCAATAGCAGTATTGCTAATTATTGTTTAATGGCTGTCTATGGGTGGGGATTGATTGATGTGTTGCTGATTACTGATTCGTTGATTGCATCTGTCTGTAGGTGGTGAAGTCGTACGACGATGAGGAGTTTGTGAACCATGGTGCAGTACTGGAGGTGGCCCGGCAACGCTCACACACACTGCAACAGTTGGTGTCTGAACTGATCGGCAGCATGGAGATCAATAACAACACTGTCTGAACACACACACCTTATTTGCTAATAAACTATTATTTGGTGAAGGTACACGTGAACTAGTATTATGTGTGTGTGTATACTTTGTTATTATTTATCCAATATATAGTGTACTCATGTTTTCAATGTGTTTGTATCAGATTAAAACAAAACATGATCCACTTCCTGTTGCCATTTTTTATAATTCTCTCTCTCTCTCTCTCTCTCTCTCTCTC
>JAODLL010001222.1:0-13344 GCA_026546735.1 Forbesichthys agassizii | reverse complement strand
GAATGAACAAACTGTAGAGGCATTCACATAGAGCCAGACTAGAAGAATAGTGAGACAGCAGATCATGAGGACTCTATTCATGCCATTCATCTGTGTCAAATGGGGGCAAGCTCATTTCTATTTTCCAGAAAATATGACAAACTGTTAGCCAGGAAAGCCACCAAGCCTGACTGCAATAGTTCATTGTTGCGTTTTTCTATTGCTCTATTTTGTAATTATTTGAGTGTACTTTGTATCATAAATTGATCAGGATTTCAAATCAAAACAGAAAGTGATACGCACATTGTTACAGTACGTGATAAGTAAGGTATAGTCTCAAAGAGCAAGACTCATCACTTATCTTATACACAGCGACATGTGGTATTAAGCATGACTCATGGCTTTGCTTGTTTCAGACTAAAGCATCATGTTCACATCCAGCACCCATATTGTTGAACTTCTGAATTCATTTGCACCATGTGAGCATCAGTGGGTGTGTTGATCTAAAAACAAGTTGTGGTCACATTGTTGTCGCATTGCTCTTTAGGCAGTGTAAAGCAATTGCACGCTTGACCAAAAAAACCTAGTCTGAAGTCAATGGCACAGTATTTCACTGAGATCAAGATAGCAGCTTAAAATGACACAATGCGCTTAAACACGTGTTACACACACAGTGATGTGCAGCAGCACCTACATGCAAAGGATTAACATTTAAAAGAAAGTGAAATGTCTAAGATTATTATTGCGTACCAGTGGTCTTCAACCCTGGTCCTGGCAATCTGTTATACATCTAAAAACAATAGATGGGCTGCTTGCACACTTTTATTTCACACATATGCAGAGCCATTTATTCTCCAGAGAAGAGTTCTTTCTTAATACTGGTAAATGCGGCATTTTATTACAAAGTGCATTGGGGCCATATTGTATGCACTTTAAATAAAGATTGATTGATTGAATTGAAAGAAAGAACTGAGAACTATGTTAGTTGTGCCTGGCTCATACTGTTACTACTGTAGTTTAATTCAGTTAGAAGTTCATTGAGTTCAGTATTTGCCGCCTGTTTGTTGGGACATGTAGAGCTCAACCAAAAGTGGTGCTGGCTGTAGTGTCAGAATGGAGTTTATAATGACACAGTTAGTGGGTAACAAGCACATGTCTCAACACACCCCAAGAGGCTGTCTGTCAAACCAAACTGGAAGTTAAGATGCAGTTACAGCTGGCTAAAACTGCAGCTTAACTTTCAGATAGTTCTGGCAATGTATTTTATATACTGTATGTATCTATTTTTTTTGTTCAGTTCATTAGCATGTATCGCATGTAATAAAATATAATCCATAGGACAGTCACACAAGCAAATACAATAATACATTTAAAATGAAACACAACAAATGCAAAAAGGAAATGATAACAATAACAACATTAAAACCATAAATGATATAGGGTGTTAAAAGATGGCCTGGTGTGCTGTAATGGAGTGAATAAAGGTATGTTTTCAGTCTTTAAACATTTGGACTGAGCATGCTTCTCTAACATGTAATGGAAGTCTATTGCAGAGATAAGGGGCATGGTAGGCAAATGCTCTAAAGCCAGATGATGTTTTGTTAAAATATGGAATAACCAGGAGACCAGTGTTAAGAGAGCGAACAGGGCGAGCCGGTAAACACAGTATGGTGTTTAGATGTTAAAAGAACACAAGGCCTTAGATGTTAAAAGAACACTGAAAAAAATGCTCTATTAATTATAAGTGCAAATATATTTGTTATGAGCTTACTAATGCTTAGAAAAAGCAAAACTGGCTGCTAGTGCAGTAAGTGAAATTCACATGATAGGATTTCTTAAATTAACTCTCTGAGGACGGCCTCGTCGTCCGCGACGGGTAAGTGCTTATCAAACATTATGATAAATAACTTTGCGCCCCTTTATCCTATCGATTTGCGGTCAAAAGCATTCGAAACCGGAGGCTTCAATGTAAATAAGTAGCCCATTTCCTACCTTGGGGCTTCATTCCATTCAAAATGTTGATAGGCCATTATCAGATGACTGTAAGCTTATAAACATCGACATGATTGTGATAGATGGGTATATACGCCTATTAGAGCCCTTGAAAATGTAAATGCTAGCTGTTGATGACTATAGGAATTGTACAGGCAAGCCAGTACGTTTATTCTACCAAGTACATTGTGGAGAGCGCAGGGAAAATCTCCTTAGACCCCAAAGAGTTAAGTGCACATTTACTTAAAGTAAGTCACTAGATAAGCCATTTATAATAGAAATAAGTCAAACTAGATTTTAAATCTAAAAAAGATCATCACACTAAGTTAGATACAGTTTTTGCAGTGAAGAACCTTAAAGTCAGCTCTAGCTAGCACTGGTAACCAATGAAGGGGGGCCAGCAGCAACAATGGGGTTATGTCAGAATCAGCAGCAGTTTGTTGACTACTCTGGTTAAGGAAGTTGCAGTTGAATGACATGAACTGAAATCCACATGGGAGTGTTTCAAAAGGCTCTTATCGAGTAAATAATCAGTAAGTTGATCAGCAAAATAATTCATGTTCTGTTAAGGTAATTTTGTCAAAGTTAGTAAAAATGTATGTTTTAAATACAGTATGCACTCCTGTAGTAGAACCTCAAGTTCATAAGGCTCCTCTCTTTTTCCCATTGTCTACTAGCTCTTACTATCGTAAAGTACCTGCTGGCCGTGTAGCGTAATTGGCACTCAATAGGCATAAACAATGACCGATACATTGTATTTCACAAAATATTGCAGTGCTTATTACCGGTACTGTACTCCACATGGAAAACTTGGTTTGCTATAACAACATTAGCCTTCCTTAATGCATGTAGTTTTCATGATATAGCTAATATCCATGGCTTTATCCAGATTTGCCCTTAGTCAACGAAAACTGGTAGAATAGGCTTTTATCTGGGGTGGAAACTGCAAAATAAGCAAGTGATTTACATGACCACCATTCCATAATGCACTGGCTGCTGTAGGCAACAAGAACAGAGAGAGATAGTATCAAAAGATGAATTTGAATAATCATTTCAGAGTGAATCTAATATAACTATCATGCTAAAATATGTGTCCATTATCTCTGGTATCAACTTCTTTTAACTTGGATGTGTAACTAATTCCGAGTTCCGATGTAACTGGAACGTACGGTCAAGCCTTTGACATAGGAACGCGCCATAAGGGGCTGTATATTTTTTTATTTTACGCGGTGCTGTATTTCAGAGATAAGAGAGATGAGAGAAACAAGGAAAAATAAAAAAAATAAAAAAAATAAAAATTCTGATTAATCTGAATATTAGTAGGGACAATTTTATGTTCTATTGAAATTGGTAGGGACATGTCCATAGCATCCCTACCTAAACCTACGCCTATGGTAGGTTTGGAACCTGCCACCAAGCTGGATAGTTATTCAGGGTAAATGGCTTTACAGAAAAAACTTAGATTGCCTTCATAGAAATAATTATAAAAGCAGTAGTGGTGTAGACGTTATCTTCTTTGTGATTAATTTAATAAAATAACAGGCATCGAATGAAGAACTATGGGCTGGAGTATTTTGAATGAGTTTAGTGAATGTATCAAAAAGGAACAGAGGATTATTTTTATTATTAATAATCAAGTGGGAATAATAAGATATCCTAGCACCAGAAAGCGTGCGTTTGTATATCTTAAAAGTCTCGGCCCATGCAGCATGGCAAACCTCCCGCTTTGTCGTCTGCCACTTGCTTTGTTGTAGGTCAATACAAACACACAATGTAAAATCAAGTGCATGTTTAAACATGATTGTAGAGACATGAAAACACTTTCTATAACTGCAAGTCCAGTTATCACAGATATAGATACGTACATTTTGACATAACATTTTCATAACATAAAACAAACAAAAAAGTACATATTTAGGACATTGTTGGATGATAAATACAAAACGTAGGGTAATTAGGACCAAGCTGCAGCTCCAGTAGTCAAGAATGAGAGAAGATCTCCTACGAGCCAGGTTGTCCAAGGGAGATGTCAATGTGAAGGCAGTAAAGGCTGGCCCCCTCCTTGCTCAGTTAAAGAACAGTTGTTTCCTGACAGCTGCGTCAGAACCTGGTGTTTTCCACAGATAGACGGCGTGTAAGATTGCCAAAGCGCACAGCCTTTCAGTATTCTTTGGCGCTTGCCTTAGCTGGGTTATGTCATGTGTGTTGGTTACCAGGGCTCAGTCAGCATTAGAAGCCTCTAGCTACTCTGTAAAACACAGCACAGAATTGTATGACACCTGGAGTGTTCGTCCTAACTATCAAAACATTTACAACTACAGTATTAGCTACAATTAGCATCCATTCAGCGAACAATGACTTGAGTAACAGGTGTCATTTGTTTCCATATGAAGTTTGGGCCTGAGCAGCTCTTTCAGACAAAGCTTATGCAATTTTGCGACTGTGAATAGTCACTGACTCTTCTTTGTGCACACTGAAGTGGTGTTTATCCACAGCCCTGTAACTGGGAACATAAAGTGGTGCATGGCTAAGATAAAGCTTAGCCATGGCAATGTGGAGCTTCTGAGGGAGCACTCAAAGACATTGAAGGGATTATGTTTAGAGTTCAAATATCAACCATCTTTATCCAGAACTCTGAATAAACCTTTAAGGGCTATATTAATACACCTGACTTGACTTAAGACTTGCCTAATTAAAATATATATATCATAATTACTATATTTTAGACATTAATCTAATTATTGTAGAAATGACGTCCTCATTGTTTCACCAGTTTCTTAAATCAGGGCTTATAAAGCCCTCAAGGCAGTAAGGGAAAAAATTAACACAGAGACTTTCGCTGTCCTGTCACTCACCAAATCAACCTGCTCTAGAGAGGTCATGTTTAGCGTGCATGGACATGTGTTTGTTGACAGGGGCATATGTTTGACCTTTGTGTACACTCACTGTGTGTTCACACTTCTATCTGATGTGTGTCCACGAGAGCTCCAAAACTTGGAACACCTCACCTGTGTGTATTTTAGGACTGTGTGGGAAGGTGTAGCTGATTCATGGAGGAGGACTGTGTCTATGAAGCACTGTGCTCCCATAGAACCACGCACAAAGACCGGGGGAATCTAATAATGCTGTACCACTGGATGAAGTAATAGACTTATCGATTCCACAGAGCACAGCAAGCTATTGCTGCACTGGGAGTGTCTTTTCATGTGGAGCGTTTATCTGTACTGTACTGTGTGCCTGTCTGCTGTAATGTTTGTGTTGGAAGACACTTTCACCGGTGTGCAAAGACTGCTTCATGGAGCATTATATTTGGTATTTTGTGACATTTCTGTATGTATGTGTGTGTGCTTTAGTAATGTTGTGCCCAGTGCATTGCCGAATGCCACTTCCATTCATATGCAAAATGCCAATTGCGCATGCAGTTTATAGGCAATTCCCTTAGATTAGCACCCACATGAATTAGATGGAACATTATTTGCATTGGTTTTGACACTCCACATACAGTAAATTAGCTAGAGTCAAGATCGTTTAAACGTGATTAGATTAATACAGAGATTCTGCAGGTTTCATTAAGTTAAATGTAAAACTTTTTAAGAACTTTTTAAGACCCTTATGACATTATGAAATGGTGTGTGCTCTAGAGATTAAACAAGTAGTTTCCCATACAGGGAAAATACATTCAGCCCTGGACATATCCATTGGGAGGGTTACAGTTGCATCACCACAAGTTACAGTAACTTAACACTTTTGAAATGTTTCCATGAAGGAAAAGAAAATGATGTTAAGCATGTAATTCAAGCCAGTGGCCTGGCGACCAATGTTCAACGAGCTAAACAGCAGACATTGACATACCATGTTATCGTGTGAATGTGTTTATTCAAGCTATTTTCTGGGTGTAAATAGTGAATAGCTGTACTGTATAGCTGTACTGTATAGCTGTACTGAATAGCTGTACTGTATAGCTGTACTGTATAGCTGTACTGAATAGCTGTACTGAATAGCTGTACTGAATAGCTGTACCGTATAGCTGTACCGTATAGCTGTACTGTATAGCTGTACTCTGTGCTTCTCCCAATCTCAACATCCTAATTTGTCTCTCGCTGCCCCAATTAGCTTGTAGCCGTGATAGCGACGTTTTCTACCTGGATACGGCAAATAGCCGGATGCTGTCTGATGTCAAACTGTGTTTGCCGTGGTTTCACGGTCAACCATTTGTAATATTTTTACGATGATTTATAAGCTGCTGGTTGAGATATTTTGCAATAACTGTGTGAGTAATGTCTATAATCAAATTTTTTATGTTATTTTTAAATACATTCATGATTGTTTATTTGTAAACCCTTGTGTCAGTGTGATTGTATACAGGGTATCTAAATAATAACATTTTAGCTGAGATTGAAATGTATAAATTCAAGAAATTAATCAAATATAATTAAGACTTTAATTGTACGTCATTCCAAGCTGCGGCGGGTCAGTATTTGATCTAGATAGGGACTAAATTGACTCAGTGGTGCCCTGCAATTCTGAGTTATTTAAACAATAATCATTATGAAAAATGTATATTTTGGGTTACATGTAAACTAAGCTAACGAGACATTTTGAGATTGTTTGATCCATACACCCTCTTACAGTGATCTATGAATCTTTTAAATTGTAGACTTTTATTTTTCCTTTACAGCACTACTGTATGTGCAACGTTGGTTGTTTTTAAAGTGCTTTAATATTTGATTATTCAGGTGTTCGTTCGTTGTGTATGTATTCGATTTAAATATTGGAATTTGAGTATTCGTTTTCACGCATGCATTCATATTATGCATGCAGTTTTCCGATTAATCCCTACTTTCTCCATATAAACACACGTTTAAATGTAATTGCCTGCCCTACACTGTGTCATCAACACAATTGATTGCAATTGTCTCTGTTTATAAGAAGAGAGTGAGGTTATTAAATTCAACACACACTCTTATTGGGTAATACAAGAGGTATATGCTATTTGACTCTGACTGGCTCAATTGACGTGTCAAACAAAATGGCCATTTTGAGCATATGGCTATGTTTACATGGTTGCTCACTGAAGCTAGAAACTTAAAATAAACTTAATTATAGTTTAGTGTTTTTTATGGTGTTTAAAATTTAAAAAAAAAGAGTATTCGAATACTTGTTCGGAAATACCAGCAAGTGTTCAAAACCTGTAAAATGATATTCGGGACAGCCCTAGTAATGGCTATTAAATTGATAGCGCTTAGGTGAACCAATCCGTGGATCACAGCCTACCGGCACTTTCACACATCTACCTTCTATGAGTCGTAGTAGCAGATATTAGTGTAAAAACTGCACCCACAATTGTCCTTTTGCATATGACATGGTTTGTATGTGAAATTGTGAAATTGTGAGGCCTGCTGGTACTACAGTTGTCTATTTGCTATTTATGTTTTCTACTGCAGTAAATTATGCATGTGTGTGTGTACAAGTGCGAGGGAGAGAGAGAGAGTCCTGAGATGAAATTACTCTGTTGAGGAACACTGGGATCTGTTTGACATAGAGCTCCTTATAATAACACAGAAGACACAAGCTGTACATAACTTGTGACTGGTCAGAGCGTATTTTCAGGCAGAGATAACTTTGAGGTACTCACAAACTAAAATACTCACCCTGATAAAAAATTCCAGCATATACCAGCATGAATTAAATGCTGGTCCAGGCTGATTCATACTGGTAAGTGCTGGGGTAGTGCTGGTCCAGGCTGGTTCATAATGGTTAGTGCTGGGGTAGTGCTGATCTAGCTGGTATACCAGCATACCAGCAACCAGCATGGGATGCCAGGGTACCAGCAAACCAGTATGCAAAACATACCTTATGCTGGTGACCACCAACTCTGGATTTTTTTAGCAAGGCAAAAGGACACATGCACACTAGAAGCTAAACTTACTGATTTACAGACTGAAGTCAGACAGTCTCTCTCTCTCTCTCTCTCTCATATAATACTCATTATCATGGTAATCATTCCCATGGTCACACTTCAGAGCTGTGCAAATGAAGAAGCCTCCTCCTGCCTCGCTGTACCATTATTATAAATATGGTATATGAGAGAAGCGGAGAGAAGAGGTCGGACACAATTGGGAATAGATGTGTTTCTAAAAATCATAGACTGTCACTTTTCAGGTTTCATTAAGTGCCAACCTAGCGGAACACACTCTGACTCCCTGATCATATAATTTACTGTTGCACAGAGAAAACATACTGCCTATGTGACTCCCCAATGCAATGCATCACTGTATAGCTTTTGCTCATTTTATAATAACCTGACAATTATAAGTGAGGGAATGCCTCATATTTCTTCTAAATATATGTATATTAAATCATATCATATTTTGAAGTATTTGTAAATGTGATTCCATAAGTATATGAAGAAAGAAGGGAATATGCATTTATCATGAAATGCCATGTCAATGTTGTACATCTGGACTTGTTTTCATATACACATTTATAGTAGGAGTGCTTTTACCTATAACTTTCCATATCTGCTTCATTTTGTTTGAAATATTGTATTCCCTGTGTTAGTTAGCAGGACAATAATCTTTACCCCACCTGCCCTTCAATGGCAACACATAGAAATAGACTGAGACCTATTGACTGTCTTGCCTTCTCTCCATGTCTAAAGGACAACTGTGGCACAGCAGGCCCTGGTTTTCATGATCCACTGGAGACATTTTATTGACCTTGGAAAGAAAAGGAGACAAAGATACAGGGCCTATTTGTTGAACCTCATTCATTGTTGATCGATAAAGTCACGTTTAAGGACCTTCACTGGTGGCCAGCTAAGACCTACTCTTTGCTCTATATTCAGAGTGACTGTGTAGGTGAGTTAAGTAAGTAAGTTCCATGTATTTATATAGCACATTTCACAGATAAAAATCACAAAGTGCTTCACGACTATTGGGGAAGACACAGCAATAGTAAATACATGACAGCACGTGACGTGCTGTCATGAGAGAGTTGAGTTGAGGTTGACTTCTTGGGGAGGTCTACACAACATCTTATAACCAGCTGCTATGATGTTAATAATGAACATCATTATATTAATTATTTAGGAAATCATTGTGGTTGCTGTCAGCTCTGTAAATAATTTTCAAAACAGTTAACCACAGTTTAAAATAATCAAAGATGAATCATAGCCTGGTGCAACCACACTCAATATTCACTTTGTGAATATGGTCTGGCCACGCTTCACTGGGAAGTGCCTCCTACTGGGCGTAGACCTCTGGTTAATTTTGATACCTGACAACCAATCGGCATTGCTACAACTGTTTCGATCGCCTCATCTAGCTCTACAATCATTTCGAAACACGGTTGTCATCTCACCAACCAACCCTTATTGGTTCTCCAGCAAGGAGGCTGTGAAAACGCTAATGCTAACACGGTGTCCAGACTAGATGTATAATATCAGCAAAAACTAACTGAGCTAAAAGCAATAGGCTAGCACTGTTAACACCCTTAACCAAATTCGATCTGTGTAAAATACATGTGTGTTACACATAATTAATAGATGAGACTTTGTTAAACTGTGTGGTTTGACAGTTTATAAACTAATTAATAATAATATAATTATTTAAAGAGAAATGTACTGCATTTCTCATTGATGGGGAGCAAGTGCAGTCTATGTGTGTGTGTGTGTGTGTGTGTGCGTGCGTGCGTGTGTGTGTGTGTGTGCCAGCCATGCAGGAACCTCCAGTGCAGAGAAGATATTCAAATTAGGAAGTGCCCGTCTGCGGTGCCTCAAATGGACATTTGATTCTGGCTGCAAAAGCGAGTTAATGCCCATGTTAAAATGTCCAACTTTAGCAACTGATTTCAGTCTGTTTTTTATTTTTTATTTATATAGTTAGTTAGTTAGTTTCCCCGTTCATGACAACTGTATAGGAGGAGTGCATTTTTATATAACTCAGTTGAAAATATATTATTTTATCCCAATATCTTAGATATCTGGTTACAGGTTACAACTTCCAACCTGTTATTCAGAGAACCTATGAGTGACAGAGGATTTGTCAATTTATTTTAATTCTAAAGTTTCAGCTCAGTGAAAGTTTTTTTTTAACAAACGAAAAGATGTCATATGCAGAATCTATGTTCTCATTAAACTTTCCTGATAGAGTATACTATGTTAACTAATTATCACATTGAACACTGTGGAGCCAATTGAGTCATTGAGACAATATGTTCTTGTGTTCATAATGAAACAGTGAAGCCATTACGCAGAGCCTCTCCATATACACAATATTATTGTAGTTGTTAGTAATATGTCATGTTAAACAATAGTTAGCTTGACCGTCATTGTCATTGCTCTAATATTACACTGATTACATGAATAGCACATACACTGCAACAAATGTGTCATGATAAATAGCAGCAACTAGCAGCCAGGTTTTGGTTCAGACAGATGCCAAGCATGCTGGGAATTTGAGTCATTAGAGTACTGATTCATTATGTTATTAGTATAAACAATTCTAAAGCAATCTGACAGACTAATAGCTTTCTAAAAAATGTGAATATGTTCATATACTGTAAATCATGCAGACCTTTGTATTTTAAAATAAATTAAAACGCTATGCTAACTCATAAAATGTCTTGGCTAATGGTAGGAACATTGTATGAAACGTGTTTTCAGTTGGAATGTTAATGATGTGTCATGCTTCTTAGATTCAATGGCACTATTGTATGTAATACAAGTGGAAACCTCCAGTGCTGAGAAAGGAATCAACCCTTGAAATGCCAAAATATGCAGTTCCTCGAATGTCCACTTGAAGCTGGCTGCAAAAGGGAGTGTATCCTCAAACTTTCCCCATTCATTACAACTGTACAGGGGGTGCATTTAACTGTTAAAAATACATGTATATCCCATTATAGATAATGTCCCCCTTATAATGTTAGGTGTTCCCCTTCATGTTGTTTCACACCTCTATGAGGTGCGGACCACCTCTAAAGCCCAGGCTGTTGTCGTTGGTCACTAATAGATTTAAACTGTTCTTTGTGGGTTGTGAATGTGTGTTAGGTTCTTATTTGGGATGACTGCATGTATTATATTGTATGTATTGTATGTGTACTGTGTGTATACGTCTGTAAGGAAAATTGCCCTGTGGGGACATTAAAGATTTCTACTACTAATACTACTAGATAGGAAAAAGTCACAGGCAGGGTCAGGTCCTGCAGATATAGCTGTGCCAGAGCCAGCCTGAGCAGCACAGCTCAAGCTTCAAACCAGTTCTTGACAAAATCTATACAGTATGGTTGAATACTATTGATCAACACACATTACAGTAAATCAGATATTAAACAAATTAGCCACCAAAAGGGCAGATAAAAACCAGGAGAACCTGAATGATCTCAATATAGGAAGGAATCCATTTGGATAGGTTTTGGCCGTTTTAACAGAAAATATGAAGGTGTATTTCATTTTAATTCACATTTGAATATACAATGCTTCTAACCATTCTCTTTTACAAGACACGTATTTCCATTTTACAAATGTGTCGTTTACTATTTTGTGTCTGTCATTATCCTCATTGTTACGTACAAAACGTACATCCAGTATGGGGCGTGCAAACCATGCTGTTTTGGGGTGCAGTGAACAAAAAAATTGTTTAGAAAAGTTTGAGAAGCACTTCTCAATAGGAACCATGTCATTCAGGGAGCAGAATACAATTATTTATAGGAAAATAAAACATGAAGCAGTGAATCATGTCAGTCCAGACACGTCTCCTCTACAGAAGAATAACTCATGTCCTGGGGACTAGACTGCCAGTATCTGCCAGAGAGGACAGTTATTGGGTTATCCTGTAGAAATGCGGCTCGCTGGGCTCAACTACCAAAATCCACAGCGTAAAATACAGTTTGTGTGTACAGTGACAGTTTTAGGTCAAAGAAAGTGTCGGGGCAGCAGCCACTTTGATACTGTAATAGCACGGTACATGAAATGAATTCTACAATACAGCTGCATATGCAGTATGACCGCATGGACTACAAAATGTAATGAGAGGTAATGTTAAAATACCCCAATGGTATCAACAGCACAGCTTCTCACATGCTGTAACATAACGGCAGTGTGTGTCAGGCAATAAAGAAGTTACCGTCCCAACTCAACTGAGTAAAAGCCACAAGTGCCTTATATCCACTTGCCCAAGCTAGGACTGTATCAACTAATACATTACGAATAGAATTGTAGGCAACTATGTTCTTACTTTAGTTGTGCTGCTATGCCTATTTAGTAATCCTTTTGAATGCACCCCTACACAACAATAGTGTGTGTGTGTGTGCGCGCAGATTAACACACACACACACGCGCACTGTATATCCAGTTTGTTTGGCAGTTCACCAGAAGAAATTCCCCCTGCTGATGCTGCTACAATACACTGACAGGTTAACTGTGAAGCAGATGGTCACACGCCTTGCACACACACATGCGTGCACACACACACACGGTGTGATTTTTTCCCTTCACTGCTTTCTCACATCTCATGCATCAGACGTCAAGTAAATAAATAAATAAAAAGTTAAATAAAACAAACAGACAAGCAAAACAAACAGGCTACTGAGCACTATGTAACAACAAAAAAAACAAGACTCAAATAAATGTTGGTGTCAGCCTAACAGACAGTAAGACAACGTGTGTAATGAGACATATCATTTACAGCCTCCTGGGCTCAAGAATAAATAGATGCTGTTTATCTTATTCATAGGAACGGCACGAGCTCACACTGCCAGGATTAGAGCTTCAACAGTGGGACAAGTTTAGAAGATTAACTACAAATCCATTAATTGCACAACTTCTACAGTATATAATTAAGTATTCCTCTGCATGTATCCCTGTCTCACAGCTGCCACAGTAGCAGAGAGTGGTTCTGTTGCCCATGCATTATGCATCTCAATCTGCTGAAGGTCAGACTCTACAGGTCTCTAAATGTTTGGGCAGGCTACAAGTGGAGGCAGAGTGTGGGACACAGACATATGGCTGAAGACTAAATAATGAATGCATCATCTCTAGACGTGGAGCGCAGACTAAGAAACACAAATGGCATGTGGCTGAAGACTACACATGGGCAACAGAACATCTAGTTCTAAATCAATGCTAGTCAAGACTCACACAAGGCACCACAGCTGGCAACATAGGAGTATTGTTTTTAATAGGAGGACCGTCGTGATTATTTACGTTTCTACAGTATACAATCTTTTAGGAGGTTTTGTTCATGTGTGTTTTATGTGATCCAGCCTATACACAATTAATTCTGTAAACATCAAAGCACTGAGCTCTCTCTCTCTCTCTCTCTCTCTCTCTCTCTCTCTCTCTCTCTCTCTCTCTCTCTCTCTCTCTCTCTCTCT
>JAODLL010001221.1:0-13345 GCA_026546735.1 Forbesichthys agassizii | reverse complement strand
CTCTCTCTCTCTCTCTCTCTCTCTCTCTCTCTATCTCTCTCTCTCTCTCTCTCTCTCTCTCTCTCTCTCTCTCTCTGTCCACACACATCCATGGGGTCTGTTTCCTGTTTGTTCTCCTTCCTCTCCCAGAGGGAGGAGGGGTTGTGTCTCGTCACCCGGTTTGGTACTGGGTGAGGGGTGTTGTGCACACAGATTACGGGGGAGTGTGTTCAAACAGAGGGACGTCGGGCCAGCCTGTCTGGGTTTTATCCACACGCCAATCACAGCAGCTCGTCTGCGGTGCAGAAGCAGGACAGCTCGGTCCTTCAGCCTTAACCAGTGCGCAGAAAATAGACCTGCAATAGAAAAAAAGATATATCACAGAGGGATTGTGGGTAATTTGTAGAAAATTCATCCTAGGTTTCATTGATTTATGTTTTGAGGAAGAGAAAACGCTCAAAAGCATACACACACACACACACACACACACACACACAAAGACACACGTGCGCGTTGTGCAGGATATGTTGCGTGTCTCTCCTCAGCAGTATATTACAGTATCTGATTAGACTGAATTAATGAGGCCCAGTGGAGGCATTTCATCATCCCTCCATCCTACTGTATATAGCTCTTTCTCATCTGCCTGCACTACAGTATTGAGAAAGGGGCATCGTTCACCTGTACCGTAGCTGGTGGAGTTGTGTGTGTACTTTTTTGACCATGCTGTAGGGGGCAGAGTGGATGTTGAAAAGGGGTCTCTGTTACTGTAACACGTAACTGCCTAGGTGTGTGTGTGTGTGCGTGTGTGTGTGTGTGTCTGTGTGTGTGTGTGTGCATGTGCAGTTTGTCTAATCGCCGTACTTCAGACTCACAATCAAACGCAGCACAGTTGCTGCTAAATGTAGTTCCTCTCAGCCTATAGGGACTTCATGTTGATTGGAGGTACACTTCTAATACATTCAAGTAACCTCCCAAAAAGGTTTGGAAAGGTGTAAAAATACATATGAAACCAAACAAGACATTATTGTGACTTTCCTCCATTAATTAGACTGTGATATTTTACACACGGTCAAATAAACCTGAACCTGTTTTTCAACACAATTTCCAGTTCCCTTAACAGCCGTGACATTCATCACCTAACACATATTTCTCCTGCTTGCTCTTGTGACGATAGATGGCACCTGCAAGGCAGATTAACAGTTCATATTTACTGTAAATTGAGAAAATCCTCTAATTAAATAACATGTGATGCCCGTGAGGGTGACACACTGACATTGTATGTGCGTGATATATTTCTGCATAGTAAGAATCAAGAGTGCTTGCACACACACACGTACTACATGAGTACATGTCTATGTAACCGTGGATCATTATTCAGACTTCCCAAAGAGCAGCCTATTTGATTTGCCTGTAAATTCTATTTAACCTACGTCTATATAATAATACGCGTCAATATAATGCGTGATTAAATCTTATTTGATGAGTTGTACAGTAGCTTTAACCAGATGCCATGCTGTGGGATCTGACAAGGTAGGACATCACCTCTACTGAGGTAGAGAGTAGAATACACTGTGTGACTGTGTGTGTGTGTGTGTGTGTGTGTGTGTGTGTGTGCGTGTGTGTGTATGCGTGCGCATGTGTGAGATATTCTTTAAAAGTTGTTCATTTTCATGAGCCAAGGCATACATTACCTTTTATGTGTGCACACGTGCGTGCATCTCTCTGAATGAAGGAATCAATATTATGAAGAAATACATATTCTGTATGTATGATAATGATGCACATGAACATCAATGCAATCCAAGGGCATTACTCATATGCTTTGCTGCTCAGACCTTGAACTTACCTTCTCAATCCATTCAATGCCCTTTGCCCCGCTACAGATGTTTTATGTTTGAAAGGAAACATCAAAGTAGTTTGAAGCTATTGTTCCGTCTCTCTTTCTTTATCTTCCATCCCAGTCAAAGGGTCGGGCAGGCATTTTATTAGATTCTGATTCATGGTTTTACATTAAAATCAGTAAGTAGCAGAGCGAGAGGGTAAAGTGAAATAGAGATGGGAATAGGATGGAAAAAATGCTTACAGTAGATGTGTTTACATGGACGCAATAATTCCGATTGGAATTGGGTTAAAACTGTACAAAGTTTGGATAAGACAATTGCGACACGCACAAAGAAGTGAATGGGTGTTAGTATGGTGACTTCACCTGGAGATGTAAATCTCTCCACCAGTGAAACAAATAGCCTCACCCTCCCGATGACGTGCTTACAACTAAAGCTAGCTTGTTTTAGCCTTTCTGCTAGAGGGACACGTTACAATACCAAGCCTAATGTGTGCATGTTTAACATCTATTCCGATAAAGTACAACGGCGCATGTAAACACCATGCCCAATTAGATGACATTCTATGTAATCAGGTAACCCGATATCTTCAATCATAAAGATTAAGATTGTTCAAAAAAACAAAACAGTGTCCATATAAACACAGCCCAACATGTTTGACTGCAAGACGATATGGATAAAATCTGCATTTGTTTTGGTCTCACATGTCATTTAGTTCAATTTAGATCAATCAAAATGTCTAATCTCCTTATTGTATTAGCATACTACATTATGCATGTCTTTACTTTTCTCTTCCAACCTTCTTTTCCTCTTTTTTCACTTTCTTGGACTCTCTTTCACACCCTTCTCTGTCTGCCTATGACCCCTCTGAGAAAGCAGACATCTACAACAACTACAACAACTATTTACCAGTCAGGCTCATGAGATGAAGGAGGGAGAGTTTTCAAGAGCGCAGCAGCTGTTTATTTAATGGCTTTAATGAAGTTGCAGATCCAAAGTGTCCTTTTATTAATTGATTGCTCTCGTAAGGTTTCCTCTCAGACGAAAGCTTTATTGTTGTGTTTGTGTGTGTTTGTGTGTATTCGTGTGTTTCAGGCTAGGGTTGAGGTAGTCTCAGCCTCTTCCGTTCATTAGCACTACGTAACATAATATACTCTGTGCTGAACGTCGCATACATACAGTATACCCCTTTAAGCTCGACACGGAACTCTCTGACATTCGTTTGACAATTTGTCGATTTCCATTCGCTGTCAGCTTTGTCACTCACAAGTTTGTATTCCTAATTTCCTGTGCTATGTTAGTGCACTGCTTTATTTACTCATTTCAATGTAATCATTTATTTGAAGCAATAACCTATAGCCTACTAATTTCCAAGATTACCAAATAACCTGTAAACAACCAGTCTTGTTTTATAGTTTTCCAACAAATTCCACATTATTCCACATTATTCCACATTATTCCTAGGATTAGGACTAGGATTGAGGTGTGTCTCTGTCCTTTGGCGCCTTCTCTACATCCCCGTGGGCTACTTTAGTGGAGAAATACATTTCAACATCTGCTGTGCTTTGATTAGGGCCGCCGCAGCCTCATTTAGAGTTCATGTGTATTATCTAACTAATCCACAAGACACACAGTAGCCTATAGTATAGTATAGTATCCTACAACTGCTACCACACTGTGTACATGTACTACAAAAACCACTGATTCCTAGTGATCTTCCAACGTTTGCTCGTGTGAGTGTGTGTGTGTGTGTGTGCGCGCGTGTGTGTGTGTGTTAAGGTGAGGTGCTTTATAGCCAACAAACGTTTAATTCTCACAGCTGCTCCACCTTCACTGTCACTTTATGAAAGCAGCAAACTGTGTGTCATTAGCAGAATACATTAGTCACACATCGCACCCCACCCACAAGACTGCCAGCTGAAACACCTATTAATATTCACACCCACTCCTAATGGAGAAAGAGAAGCCAGTTAACAGTTTGGTGGGGAAAAATGGATGTAGTTCAATTACCAGGTCACTAGATGTACAGATGCTCACAACGTTTGTCAGGTTAAAGTGTGGGCTATACTTGTGTAGCTCCGGAAGCTTGATGCACAAGCATGAAGACATTTGTTTCTGTGTTTTTCTAGAACAGATAGATCCTGAGTAAAGTTTGTCTGTGTGAGTTAATACTTTGGTTATGACTTTATAAAACTGTGTGTGTACTCCATTTTCCTGGGGTTATTGTTTACCTGTGTGTGTTTATCCACATAAGAGGTTGGAATGACTGCAAAGGCAGTATATTTCATGTTTTTTAAGCATGTGTTTGTGTGTGTGTGTGTGTGTGTGTGTGTGTGTGTGTGTGTGTGTTTGCTATGACCCTGTGTGCAGTGATTTGTTAGGTGAGATATTTGCTGGATACAAATGTTTGTTCATTAATGTTGTTTACTGGAATGCTGTTGCACCAGGACTATTGATCTGCTTCAGTCAGTGTGTGTGTGTGTGTGTGTGTGTTTACATGTGCACATTGTGTGTTTCTGTGTATATTCTTGTGAATCTGGCTTATGTTAATATAATTGTGCCTGCATGCCTTTGTGTGTGTGTGTATATATATGTATGTGCAATTGTGTGTGTGTGTGTGTGGCACTATCGATCCCCACCTCTCCCAATAGTGTTCATTCCTGTAGCAGGTCTGTCAAAAGCCAAGTATAAGTAATCCCTCTTCCCCATTTCTAATTTCTTTGCCTTTTCTCTTGTGCAATTTGTCTTAAACTATTCATTTTGTTATCTTTGTTTTTGACATGCTCGCAATGTCCCTGTGCTCTATTTGTGTTATATTATGTTCATTTTCCCTTTCCTTAGCATACAATCTGAGGTAAAAACACAAGGGACCTCTTCTCCGGTACACCTGGCTTTGCTGCAGTGTTTGATCTGCTGTTGCAGCCTGTCTGTTGCTACGGTCAAGGGCATTTGAGGATGATTGGGTTTGACATGTGTGCTCACACTTTACTCATGCCTTAATAGTCAAGATTTGGTGAAAACAGCTCTCCCCCCCCCTCACCTTTTGACATAATGATTCCTTCTGAAAGTATTTCATGCACCATTTCTGCAGAGAGGCTGCCTCTTTGACTGTGGCTAAAGCATTGTATATGCCACCTGTGTGTGTGTGAGTGAGTGAGAGAAAGAGAGAGACAGAGAGAGAGAGAGAGTAGTCTTTGGGTCATGAAGTGTTTGTGTAGGCTACTTGTGCAAGCGTGAATTTGTGTGTGTGAATTATTGTGTTTAATTGTGCTGTTTGCCTTCATGGTGTGTATTCGAGTAGGTACAGTACAGTATGCGTAGGAGCGTGCGTATGAGGTAATATTTGTGCTATACTTAAATAGAGCTCCTATTGTAGCATTAGCATAATGTAGCATTAGCATCATTGTATCATAATCATAATATCAATTCTTTCTCTGCACTGTAACTAAAGTCTGCAGACAAATTGCTTTTTTATGGCTGTGTTGAGTCCTATTCACTCTGTTTGTGTTGTGCAGCCGCAGGGCTCTGTCTATCTCGCTCTAATTGCTTCTAAAGTCTCGGCTTTTCAACAAACACATTACTGTGACTAGACCGACTCAGAATCCAAACTGCATTACATTTTTCCTTTGGACTGTTTTGTGAAAAATGAACACATATACAGTATACACACACACACACACACTCACACACATTCCCACAGTGCCTAATGGCCGCTCAAATCCAAGTCAGTGTTTTGACAGTACTCAGCAGGATTTAATGTGTTTTTAATGGTAGAATGGTTTGTCTTCCTAACATGATGTCTCACGAACCATTGATTGGATCAAAAAAAGGACTAGAATGTGGTTACAGTTGTGTTGGTCGCCCTGTGCAATGCACAGCATGGTGGATTGCTACAGCACAGTAAACATTACAAAACTGTTTTCACACAAAGTCATGAAATCTCCTTTGACAAACATGTGATACTTTAGTTTTACAGAAAGAAAGCACTTCTGGAGTCACCCAGGCAGCATTACCTGGTGTTAGCTGTTAAAGCCGCTACTGCTGCGGTGTACGGAAAGCTCAAATGCCTCAGAACTGTCGTATATACACTACACTACTGCACATGGTGCTGGGTGTTACGTTCAATGCCACATCTTATCTCCGTCCCCACACTGTTTGATAGCAATGCTGGCGAATAATCCGGACAGTTCTAGAATAAACACCGGTGATTAAACATGCATGTGTGCAACATTTGATAAATGTCTCTCCACCGAGTGCTGGGATGGAGGGATAAATTCCCCCGAGGAGAGAGAGCGAGAGGAGGGGGGGAGGGGGGTTTGGGGTGGTGCAGGACAGAGGGAGGCTGCTGGGATGGGCGAGAGAGGAGCAGAGAGAGGAGCAGAGGTGAGCTAGTAATAATAAGATTGGTGATATGAGACGGGGAGGGTGAGATGGCAGGAAGCAGGGGTGTTAGGAGGAGGAGAGAGGTTGTTCAGGGTTGAGCGGTGATGCAGGCAGGCTGCAGTACACAGAGGATGGGCTCAGTGTGTGTGTGTGTGTGTGTGTGTGTTTGGGTGTGTGTTTGGGTGTGTAAGTGCTTGTATGAGATGATGAGTTTTCGGCGCTAGAACTCATCGAGTTCAAAGTCACCCCCTCCACCCACCATCTTGGCGTCGCCCAAAGTCACTTGCTGTTCCCTTCTGTTCTCTGTCTATCTTCTCTCTCTCTATCTCTCTCCCTCTCCCTCTCTCTCGCTCTCTCTCTCTCTCTCTCTCGCTCTCTCTCTCTCTCCTTCCAGGGGGTCCAGTCACCAACCAAATTACGATTCAACAGCATGCCTCTGAACTCCCAACCCGCCACAACAAGAACATGACATGGCACCCGTCCTGTTCTCCTTAGCATCTTTTCTTCTGTATTCTCCTCTTCTCCTCTTCTCTTCTCTCATTTTCTCTCCTCACACTCCTGTCTGCTCTTCTGTCTCTCCTTCTCTTCTCTTCTCTCCTCTCTCTTCTCTTCTCACCCAGTGTAGTAAAAAGTAAATCTCTCCTGAGTGCAATATGCTCCTCCCTACATGCTAAAGAACACTGCGAAGCCAAGCCTTACTCCCCGCTGGCTAATTTGTTTACTGTACTCTGTAGCACACGGCTCTAGCTAGGCTAGTTCGTTTACTGTACTATGTAGCACACAGCTCTAGCTAATTTGTTTACTGTACTATGTATCACACAGCTCTAGCTAGGCTAGTTTATTTACTGTACTAGGTAGCACACAGCTCTAGCTAGGCTAGTTCGTTTACTGTACTATGTAGCACACGGCTCTAGATAGGCTAATTTGTTTACTGTACTTTGTAGCACACGGCTCTAGCTAGGCTAGTTTGTTACTGTACTATGCAGCACACGGCTCTAGCTAGGCTAGTTTGTTTACTGTACTTTGTAGCACACGGCTCTAGCTAGGCTAGTTTGTTTACTGTACTATGCAGCACACGGCTCTAGCTAGGCTAGTTTGTTTACTGTACTTTGTAGCACATGGCTCTAGCTAGGCTAGTTTGTTTACTGTACTAGGTAGCACACGGCTCTAGCTAGGCTAGTTTGTTTACTGTACTATGTAGCACACGGCTCTAGCTAGTTTGTTTACTGTACTAGGTAGCACACGGCTCTAGCTAGGCTAGTTTGTTTACTGTACTATGTAGCACACGGCTCTAGCTAGGCATGTGTACTGTAGGGTGTCTTCCTGGCATGTGTGTTTTACCACACTTTGTACACTTCACTGGTACTTGCAGCTTGGGGCGTCTATGTGTGTATACAGCATGCGTACAATAGTGTCTCCGTGCGTGTGTGTGTCCCTTGGCATACTGTGTGCGTGTGTGTGTGTGTGTGTGTGTGTATGCGCGTCTGCTCTCCTCTATGTTTTGAGCCGGCCTTGGGATTGCACCTCATTTCTAAATTTATCCTCAAAGTGTGCCACCTCTCCTGTGAGCTGCTGTGGATGGGGAGGGGGGGTTGTTAAGAAGTATGTGGTGATTGGAGTCGGATGGGGAGGAGGAGAAAAGTATAGAAAGAGGAAGGTCTGTGCATGTGTGGTTGTGTGTTTGTGTGTGTGTGTGTGTGTGGTTGTGTGTGCGTGCGCGTGCGTGGTTGTAAAAGCTCACTTCATTTTTTTCCTGCTGCTTTTTTCCCCCTTCTTTCTTTATCTCACCTCCCATCACCCCATCTTGTCCCTGGGCTGCTGGGCTTAGTTGAGGGGCTCAGATTAGCACAGTGTATGTGTGTGTGTGTGTGTGCGCGAGCATGTCCAGGAGTGTTTGCGATTGTGTGTGTCTGATTGTGCACGTGTATGCTGTGCAGTTACGCTGATTGCTAGTGCGATTGTGCGTGCGTGCGCGTGTGTGTTTGAAGTACTGTGGTGATAAGGTGAGGATGCAGGATGACATATTACTGTACAGACACATTTTATTTATATTGCTTTTTTCATGGTACCCAGACGCTTTGTGGCTCAAGAATGTTATTTGCTGCTGCCGACCTGGTCAGACGGAGACTGCACAGATACATTACGGACACACTGGAGTCATAGAGAAATAGTATTGTATGTCACGTATAATAAACATGATGGCATTTAGCATGCATTGGCCACTCACCATCATCATCAATTTCCCTGGGGGAGGTCACTGACGTGGTCAAACAACTCCACAGTGGCAAAGCCCTGGGGATTGATGAGATCCGTCCAGAAATGCTAAAAGCTTCGCGTGGAGGGGATGTCGTGGATGACACGCCGCTTCAACATCACGTGGAAGTCGGAGACAGTGCCAAAGGAGTGGCAGACTGTGGGTGGTGGTTCCCCTTTTCAAATAGGTGGAGTGTGTGCCAATTACAGGGGTATCACATTACTCAGCCTTCCTGGTAAAGTCTACTCTAATGTGCTGGTTTGACCAATTGTCGAACCTCAGATTGAAGAAGAACAATGCGTATTCCTTCCTGGTCAGTGAACAACAGACCAGCTCTTTACTCTTGCAAGGATCCTAGAGGGTTCCCCGGGAGAAACTGTAGGAGGTGCTGCGGGAGTATGGGGTGAGGGAGTCCCTTTTAAGGGCAATCCATTCACTGTATGCCCAAAGCAAGAGCTGTGTACCATGGCCATGGCTGCATTTTGTCACCAATCCTGTTTGTGATATTAATGGATAGGATATCAAGGCGTAGTCGTGGAGGGGAGGGGTTGCGGTTTGGTGGCCTGGGAATCTCATTGCTGATTTTTGCAGATGAGCGGTCCTGATGGCATCATCGGCCCATGACCTCCAGCACTCACTGGATCGGTTTGCAGCCGAGTGTGAAGCGGCTAAAATGAGGATTAGCACCGCTAAATCTGAGGCCATGGTTCTCAGCAGGAAACTGATGGAGTGCCTAATTCGGGTAGGGAATGAGTCTTTACCCCAAGAAAAAGGAGTTCAAGTACCTCTGGGTCTTGTTCGCGAGTGAGGGGACATTGGAGCGGGAGATTGGCCGGAGAATCGGAGCAGCCGGAGCGGTATTGCAATCGTTTTACCGCACCGTTGTGACGAAAAGAGAGCTGAGCCAGAAGGCAAAGTTCTCGACCTTCCGGGCAATTTTCGTTCCTACCCTCACCTATGGTTATGAAGGGTGGGTCATGACCGAAAGAATTAAATCACGGGTACAAGCGGCAAAAATGGGTTTTCTCAGGAGGGTGGCGGGCGTCTCCCTTAGAGATAGGGTGAGAAGCTCGGCCACACTCGGAATAAAGCCGCTGCTCCTTTGCGTCGAAAGGAGCTAGTTGAGGTGGTACGGGCATCTGGTAAGGATGCCCCCTGGGCGCCTCCCTATGGAGGTGTTCCAGGCACGTCCAGGTGGGAGGAGACCTCGGAGAAGACCCAGGACTAGGTGGAGAGATTATATCTCTACATTGGCCTGGGAACACCTCGGGATCCCCCAGTCAAAGCTGGCTAATGTGGCTCGGGAAAGAGAAGTTTGGGGTCACCTGCAGGAGATGCTGCCCCCGCGACCCGATTAAGGATAAGCGGATGAAGATGGATGGATGGATGGATGGATGGATAGCCACACACACATGCACAAGACACTCACAACAGAAGAACAGAGCCATTGGCCTTCTATTGTATACTGTATTTTCTGCTGTTTCACCTCCATATTTAAGTTTAACAATAGCTGCTATTGTATGCTAATCCTTGGCTATGTTTGTGTGCCTGTGTGTGTGTGTGTGTGTGTGTGTGTGTTTTTGTGCGTACGTGTGTGTGTGTGTGTGTCCGTCTCTGTACTGATGTGTGTATTTTGGACAATGGCTGTTGTGTGTGGTTAATCTTTCTTTGGCAATAGCCTCCCTGAGCTGCCAGCCTTCAGACCCACAGGTCCAGAGTAAAGCCAGGGGAACGGGTTTGGAACTCCCCCAGCCAGACCTCAAAAGACTGGTCTTGGACCGCCTCCAAGTCTTCCTGTGTGTGGATGATTGAGGGAGAAGGCACACTGTTCTCTTGAAGAGAAGAGGGGAATAGGAGAGGAGAGGAGAGGAGATAAAAACAATGTCACTCAAGGTAGTATAATAGTGCCATGAAGTAGACCTCGTTATTGAGAATTGTTGAATATGGGAGTTCTTGTGCAGAATTTTTAACTGGATGAGGTGATTGAGAAGATTAAGAAAAAATACATGATCAAATATCTATATGCTTGTTATTTCAAGGAAAATGTACAAATGTTAAATAGCGCCCAGATGTAATTTGTATAAGAATTCACCCAAATTCAAATGGGCTTAATTGCCTCAATTAAATCACAGGCTTGTGAAGATACAGATGGTGAAGTTTTACTTTTTTCTTTTCTAATTTCCCCATTGACAGTAAAATTAGAGAGAAGGAATTTGGTGGAGTTGTATGATTTATTTTTTCTTTGCAACCCCAGAGATGGACTTGAATCCCTTTTCTTAAGTGCAGCACATTCTTCACGCTTAAGTATTTGGAGTAAGACTAGAAGATTTATTGGAGGACTTGATATCAGCTTTGCACAAAATATGAAACACGAAAGACAGAATTAGAACGCGTTCTAATGGGAAATACTGTCCAATGCCCTTTCAGGTATTATTAATTAAGTCTTATTTTCATATTATATGAAATATTATATGTATAAAATGATTTGCCCCCTAAGGCCATTTAACCTATTTGAAATGTGTGGGAGTGAATATTCTTATTAAGTTAATTATATTTAAATGTGTACCTATTTTAACACGTAAATGTATAATGCATATTTATTTCCTTCCTGACATACAGTACTATAACAGACTGGCTAAAGCCTACAGTAGCACTAAAGCCTCAAAGTTTTTGTGCATTTGCTTCAGCACAAATCCAGTCGGTCTGATGCCGTTTGGAGTTTAAACAAACCTTTGCCCCAAACATAACTTGACCTCATCTGACTGATGAAAGTAGGATTCTGGGCAACCCCAACCAACCAGCATGATACCAAGTGAAATTATTCTGACTAAGACCAGTCTGAATACGTGTGTGTGTGTGTGCGTGTGCATGTGCCTGTGTGTGAGAATACAGTATGCTGAGGATTGTGATCTTATTTAAAAAATCCGGCAATACTCTTAAGTGCAATTATTAATTATATAGCACACACGCACACACACACACACACACACACACACACACAAACACATCTGAATATATAGTCAATAACACAAAAGCACAAAAATACATGTGGGCTTGGCAGAGAGCAGATCTAAGACATTTGTTTTCAACAGGAGTGGAGTCAACAGGGAGACATCCCCTCGCTACTCAAAAGCACACACACACACACACGCACACGCACAAGCAAACACACGTATTCAGACTGGTCTCAGCCAGAATAATTTCACTTGGTATCATGCTGGTTGGTTGGGGTTGCCCAGAATCCTACGCACACGCACACACGCACACACGCACACACCAATGTTTCACTACCGTACATTTTTAGCCTACAATGCTTGTTAGTTTTCTTTCATCTATTTTTTCTTGTGCCCAGGTAAGAGACAGATATAGTATATACTGTATATATATATACTGTATGTGTGTGGGACTGCATTTTGTGTGATGGTGTGATTGCAGTGCCTGTGTGTGTATGTGTTTGTTTGTGATTGCAGTGCCTGTGTGCGCGTGTGAGCCTGCGTGTGTGTGCAGCAGTCATGCATGCTTGCCTTCTAGGCTGAGCATAAATCATCATTAGCGATGGCAGGTGTGTATGGGTTTGTGTGCAGTTTACTGTAAGTGTGTGTGTGCGTGTTTACGCACGTGTGTGTGTGTGTGTGTGTGTGTGTAAATAAACATAGACAGACTGCAGTAACAGTCCATACTCAACAGGCTGTCTTGTCGTTGCAGCAGAGTTCTGTTCCACACCGTTGCCAAGGTTTCCTGGGACTGCTGATACATGTGCGCGTGCACACACGCACACACGCGTGCACGTGCACACACGCACGCACGTGCACACACACACACACGCTACAATGTCCCTGAGAGTGGGTGACCTTGCACAATGATGAGAGCCTGGCTGATAAAAATATAGAGAGAGAGAGAGAGAGAGAGAGAGAGAGAGAGAGAGAGAGAGAGAGAGAATTTCCAGTGGTTAGTTGTGCTTGCTTAGTGGGAAGGGGGATCTGTAGCGCAGGCATGTGCTCTATCGTCTTCATAAAGCTGGAAAAGAGAGAGCATTGATTCTCACATTCATCTGGTCAGCATGACGTCATATCCGCATGACGTCATATCCGCATGACGTCATATCCGCATGACGTCATATCCGGCAGTGGCTTGAGAACTCGTTGACAACTTGGTGACAACAAACGGGTGTGGCCTAGCAACCAAACGAGGTGGATAAACATCACATGTAGGTTATTCACAAGGGTTTTGCAAAGTGTCTTTGTATTTTAATTCGATTTAATATGCTGAATTAGGCTATTTAGTATGTCCACACATGAGCTCCCACGCGATGCCAAAAAGCATGAATTGATATTGATTTTGACCACATAGAAAAAAATATTTTGTTTTCACGTTTGTTGTCTTAAGAAGTCGCACGACGTCACGTCCGGGTATTCGCCGACCAGACAACGTGCCCTCTACAGCTGTACAGTACAGTGTACTGTACAGTATAGAGGGAGTGTAGGGCACTGGCCACTACAGGGGTCGTCTCCCACAGCGCCACAGTTTGGTAGAAAGCATGAGCTGTGGTGTCTGCTTCCCCGCCCCGTTTGATTGATGGGTCCGCTCTTGGTGCCGATCCCGCCACCACCCCCCCCCCTCTCTCTCTTTCTCCCCTCTTCCTGCTGACTTATTGCACGCTCAATCTTTAAGGAAGGCCAAGAGTTGGTCATCTGCGCCCCCCCCCCCCCTCCCACACACACACACACACACACAGTGTGGGTGATATATGGGGTTTGCGCTGCAGCAGAGGAGGACATGCAGTTAAGAGCTAGCTGGGGATAATAAATGATAATGGGGGGGGGGGGGGGGGGGGGGGGGGGGGGGGTGGGGGGGGGGGGGGGGGGGGGGGGGGGGGGGGGGGGGGGGG
>JAODLL010001220.1:0-10516 GCA_026546735.1 Forbesichthys agassizii | reverse complement strand
ACAAGTTAATTATCTAGTGTGCACACGTTATTATCTTGTGGGAACAAGTTAATTATCTAGTGTGCACATGTTATTATATTGTGGGAACAAGTTATTTATCTAGTGTGCACATGTTATTATATTGTGGGAACAAGTTAATTATCTAGTGTGCACACATTATTATCTTGTAGGAACAAGTTCATTATCTAGTGTGCACATGTTATTATCTTGTGGGAAGTTATGTGTGATATGAATTCAGTGTACATGGCTGTTCACCTCCAGGGAGAGTGGGGAACTGGGGTCACAAGTCTTTGGCACCATTATTTTGGGGAGGTGTGGCTATGCAGAAATATATATATATATATATATACACATATACTTTAGAGACTACTTGGATAACTTGTGACTATGAGCAGAGCACGAGAATATCTTGCTCCCACAATATAAAACCTAGTGAAAATATCACCTCTCGGGACTTTAGAGTGGCATACGGTAGAGGAGTCTCCTGATATTTGTATTTATTTTTATGAATAGGATCATCCAGCCATCTCTATCTCCTTGCGTACTATACAGGGTGTTTCGCCGTGCGCCCCAGGGAGCATTACGGTAGGAGGTGGGGACTGTTGAAACGTGGCTGGCTAGCTGGGCGTGCGTCTGTTTTGTTTGCGGCTGGTCCATCTCGGCTGTCTGTCTCGTCTGGCGGCTCCACCGCACCGCACAGCTCGGCTCAGTCAGTCAGCGCACACTGCACGGTGCACACGGGAGGGCAAGGCTATCAAGACTATCTGCGCAGATATCGTTACATTTGCGATAACAAACCGAACTTCGCTGCTCTCGCGTTGGATTATTACTGTCAGCAGAATGGGTGCAATAGCGCCCGGTGAAGTCAGGAACGGAGAACAGCGTTGAGAAAAGGCTCTGTGGGAAAGATAGCCCACCGGATCCCTCTGCCGCGGCTGACAGCCAGGATCTGATACCCAGGTGAATGTTGTGAACGGGGCGCACAGTGAGATATAACCCTGTCCCTGCCGGGCTTTATCTCCTCTGATGGGTGACTTGGTCTTGTCGTGCGCACGCCACAGACTTGTTTTTGTATTCCCAGCCGCAGCCAGTGGTCCGTAAAGGAAAACATTAGGCTCTTAGGCAATGTCTTGCACGTCAGATGATGTCTTTTTACACGCCTGGGCGTTATCTGACTGTGCGTAGTTTCGATGCTTTATCTTTTTTTTTTACTCATACATCTAAAATATTTAGGTTATTTTATTATTATTATTATTATTATTATTATTATTATTATTATTAATATTATTATTGTTATTATTGTTGTTATATTATTATTATCATCATCATTAGATTGGTTATTGTGAGTCTTATGCATATTCTTTTTAACATCTCTATCTTTAGTAGCCTCATAGCCGTCATACTTCTCAAGTTTAGACTGTTCTGTTGCGTCACGTTTTAAATCGTTTTATAACCACAGTGTGGATTCTGACTCGTGTCCTAGGTCGGTGCCTTTTGTTTTTAATAGATAGATCAATAGATAGATAGTATACATACGAGTTTGATAAGGCTGTTCGACCTGATGTAATGTAGCTATCTGCATTTTTTACACTGTTAACATCAAAAGACGACTAGAGGTCTGTTGCGTTGGTTCATATCCATTCAAACACAAGTGTTAATACTGTTCATATACTAGAGAGAGGAAGAGAGAGAGAGAGAGAGAGAGAGAGAGAGAGAGAGAGAGAGAGAGAGGGGGGCAATGGTTAAGAGAGGGTTTTGTGAGCGTCTGCGCATGCAGATTTTGCACCCAGATGACCTGTCAATCAAATGCCGTTGCTTTGAACATTTCCATGCGTCTTGTACTCCGTTAGAACAAAGATAGTACGCACGCATGCGTATACACACACAGGCTATATGTTACAACTCTGGGTGTGTTTCTTATGTCAGGATTATTCATGAATATTGTGCACACACACACAACTGGTATTATGTGTGTGTGTGTGTGTGCGCGCGTGTGTGTGTGTGTGTGTGTTGTAGTCATGCAAATTCAAGTCTGTGTTGATTCATGGCACATTACGTGCTCATCGCAGACTCAACTGTTTGTGTGTGTTGTAGTCATACATAAGTGTGTGTGTGTGTGTTGTAGTCATACATAAGTGTGTCTGTGTGTGTGTGTGTGTGTGTGTGTGTGTGTGCGCTGTAGTCATACATAATTGTGTGTTGTAGGCATATATAAGTATATGTGTGTGTGTGTGTTGTAGTCATACACAAGTGTGTGTCTGTGTGTGTGTATATGTGTGTGTGTGTGTTGTAGGCATACATAAGTATATATGTGTGTGTGTGTGTGTGTGTGTTGTAAGCATACATATTCATATCTTGATTTATGACACATTACGGTGTGCATCATGCAGTTTCAGTTCTCTGTGCGTGGCGTGTGCGTTGCGTGTGCATGCGTGTGCATGCGTGTGTGTGTGTGTCATCTCTGTATGGAGAGAGGTGCACATGGATGCTGAGGGAGAGAGAGAGAGGAGTCTTTAAGTCTTTAGGGAACATCTTGCAGGTGTTTCCCTGCTCTAATTCATGCTGGCAGCAGCCACACTTGCTCATGCCTGAGTAAGAGCTCACTTTTTATAGGAGGCTGTCTGTGAGAGAGAGAGAGAGTGAGAGAGAGAGAGAGAGAGAGAGAGAGAGAGAGAGGGAGAGGGAGAGAGGGAGAGGGAGCTAAATGTTATTACTGTCATGCCTTTCCACTATACTGTATGTTGTTGGCTATTTGCAAGTAGTTTCATTAAGGAATACTTGAATACAGTTGATCTGATTTGAAGCAGATTTTTTTTCGCAGCAGTCCGCTTACGCATGTGTTTGTTCAGCATATAAACAGTAATAAATTAACAGTCTTGGGTTGCCTATAAACATCTGCACCTTTTGTTGGTTTGAGATGAGTTTATGAATAGTTATCGCCCTTGGGTCTATTTACTCATTTGTGCATTAGTGACTTTTCATTTCATTTTCAATTTAAAGAACATCACAGATTAAATAGCCTGACATGCCAGATATATGTGTCTGTTAGACCCATCCATCTGGGAAGCCGTCCATTGAAACTGTTTTAAAAGGGCAGGCCTTTCAAAACATCACTTGGCATGTGATTGAGCAAACCTGTGAACCAGCAAAGCCTGTTGTTGCAGTAGAAAGTTGGGAGAAAAGTGAAAACATATTTTCCATAGTTGCCTTCGTCACACACGGTAACCATGCTGGTAGCTACTGTAACTATGACGGTGATTACGTGCGCTATCTGCGGCCTGGCTGCACTCGCTTTAATGCGCCGCGCTCGCTAACATACATAGACGAGGTCCGAAGTGAGAAAGGTCTACAGGAGAATTTGAAACCAATACACAATGCGTGTTAGACTCACTGAATTATATTTGATCTATTTATGCATTAATTTCCTGTAAAATAAGATATTTTACCCATAAACGTATGGCGCACATTGGCACTTTAAAATTGACCACAGTGCAGTAAAAGTGTTTAACACTCAAACTTTCATGTAGGAGCAACCCCCCCCTAAAATGTCTAAATTACGTTTTGCCCCTTGCAGGGGGAAAGTGAATGATGAACGTTAATCAAGTATTAAGGGACATTTAACAGTTGAAGGTGTTTTCACTTTCACTTTATTTCACTTTTATTTTGTTGCATTTAATGCAACATATTTCCAAAGTCAGTGACTAATCGTGTTAAATTATTGTGATGTCAATATTGACCAATGTAATAATGATTACATTTTTTTCCTTAATCGAGCAGGCTTGTTTTACTGTGAACTGGGTTTTGTGAAGGGTATTTCAGTATGTGTATTTAAAATGCATGAGCAGAATATTATTAAATGAACTCCCTGGTGTACAGGATTTAAGCCTTGAGCTGAACCCTAAGCACCATATTGTTTGGATGTGAATATGAGGATTACTCTTAATTAGAATAACAAAACCATAAAAAAAGAAAGTATGCTGTTTACCCATGAGAAGGTTCTGAAAAATGTAAATACACAGATTGCTTAATGAAAATGTAAATTTGAGCTAACTCACTGAGAAGCCAAAACCCATTTGCATTTGTCTCGCTGATAGGATGGAGTGCACATATGGCTTTAAGGAGCATGGGGTGATGTGGGCTGGTGTTTGTGGCTCTGCAAATCATCTACACAGCTCACTGATGGAGTCTCTAGCCAAGCAGAAAAGCTGTCTGCACTGTGAGTCTGTTAAACATGGCTCTTTCCAAATTAATAACCCCCCCCCCCCCCCCTTCCCCCACCTCTACCACCACCCAATCCATGCTCCTTCTCCCTATTCTAATTATCTAGTTTTTTGTATTAATATTATTTTTTATTAAACCTTTATTTATAGGCTCAAGTATATGTAAAAGGTAGAGCTGGACGATATGGCCAAAATTGATATAACAATATATTTCATATGAGTGTACGGTAAACACAGGTTTTTACCGTAATTGCACAAACGCGCAGCATAATTTAAGAGATGACTGGCGGCGTGATCGTAGTCACACATCCACCTCTAACCATACGAGCATTCGCCGGCATTTTTTCACCAGTTTTTCTAGTGTCTGACCTGTTAGCTTTAGCTAGCTGTGATGACGGGGTAGCTAATATGGGAGTCCCGATTCAAACAGCTGAACACACTATTCTATGCACGTGGATGGAGTGTAGAATGGTAACAAAAAACACAATTACGCACTCACCCTGTTGGAAGTGAAACCACGTTTGGAACAGGTATCCTACCCAGTGGGCGCTGCACAATTGTCATTGTGCACGGGGATTTCATAAGAATGCGCAACTGCTCTTGAGCTGCGAATATAGTTGTTAGAAGTGACTCGCACAAAGTGTGCTTACATTTCTTTTCATGTTTGCACACAAAGATTTTTAGTCGCATTTTCGAGTGAAATGGTTTCTCTGTAGAGCCCCATCAGCTGACTGCTGTCATTCAGTGACAAATATCTTATCGAAGTACTGGAAATGAGTTTAAAAATCATATCACCGTTATTGATATTGAATTAGTGTCCAGCCCTAGTAAAAGGTATATGGTATTTGGGAAGGGGGGAGGGACATCGTGAGGAACTCGGAGTAGAGCCGCTGCTCCTTCGCGTTGAAAGGAGCCAGTTGAGGTGGTACGGGCATCTGGTAAAGATGCCCCCTAAGCACCTCCCTAGGGAGGTGTTCCAGGCACGTCCAGCTGAGAGGAGGCCTCGGGGTAGACCCAGGACTAGGTGGAGAGATTATATCTCCACACTGGCCTGGGAAAATATCGGGATCCCCCAGTCCGAGCTGGATAATGTGGCTCAGGAAAGAGAAGTTTGGGGTCCCCTGCTGGAGCTGCTGCCCCCGCGACCCGACTCTGGATAAGCGGGAGAAGATGGATGGATGGATTTAGCAGGTGGATGACAAGTCTTATCGTATGGTTTAAATATTTTAACAAAAAGTGTATTATCTTATAGAATTGCAAACCACACCTTTTAAGTAGTTTCATTGTGCTAATTTGAATTAGTAAATGTCTGAAATTAGCATGTCATCTGCATATCGTCACCCGCTAGTGATGGGACCTGTGTGTACGTGTGTGTGTACGTGCATGTGTGCATGTCTGCATACACGTGTTTCTGCATGTCCACGTCTTCTGTCGTCCGCACTGCTATTATTTTTGCCTATAATTGCACATTTGAGCAAATTTGAGTTGTTGTTGTTCTTGTAACATTATCCATTCAATCATTTGATTAATTAAAACAATATATCCTGACCAGGTGAAAAATATATAATCCATTAAATACATTTTCATTCCTATACCTTAATACGTATCAAAACATTACGAACATGTCATATCCTTTATTAGCCTCACGAGAGACCATCCTGATATTGCGAGCTTCAGTTTAATTATACAGCAGGAATCAGTCTGAAAAACCCAGAAACGCCTTGAACAGTTTCGATGGACTAACTGCCCCCGGTGGTCAGGTGTCTCCTTGCATGGCTGACGGTGTATGAGTGTGTGTGAATGGGTTAATGTAAGGCAAATAATGAAAAGCACTTTGGAAAAAAGTGCTTTACATATATAATTGGAATGTGCATGTATGTATGATCACGACTTTAGCCTTGTGGGATAAGTTCACCTTGTACCTTCTCACACAATAGACAATAAAAGACACAGTGCACAATAAAATAGTGCGTTATAGGCGTAATATCTAGAACTTGGGAACAATGTTTTAGTAGTAGGAGATCCTAGTGCTTGTTTGAAAAAGACAAAAACATTACACAACATCATTTGTAGTATTCATCCCTGACCTTAACCTCTGCAATTAACTGGAACCCCGAGCCTGTCCAAGCTTGTCCGATGTCAGTGCCTGGCGTCATTAAAGCTCCTTCGGCTGAATAGGCACAGCATCCCACAAACACACACGACACTTGAGACTTGTGGAAATCCTGACCCCTAGAAAATAGTCGAGGGGGTTCTAGTCACAAAGGAGGGGTAAGATGCAACTACCATGTTTTTGCACGTGGTTTTGGAATTTGATATCCAGAAAGATCATATAGGTGTGATGGGTGTACACATGTAACGGTGGCCAGCTGATAGCTTTGCAGTAAGCTAAATTTCACTCTCCGACACCTCAAAGGAGGCTCTGGCGATGCACGCTAGGGCCCATTGGGTTTTAGCTTGTCTTATAGAGGGGCCGCTCTCTGCATGGGGGAGTGGGCTTCGATTCTCACAGAGGGATAGATGAACTCTGTCACACTGGTGCCGTGACCCCGTGACCTACAGTAGCCTCGCGAGATCAGGATGGTCTCATGAGGCTAGGTCATGGCACCAGTTAGACTTCATCCATCTTCAGTTTAATTTCACTGTGAGAATCAGTCTGGAAAACCTTGGAATCATTTTGAATGTGTCCGAGTAGTAACTAAACTTACCAATCAGCGTCGTGTGTATAGCTATATGGGCGTGGTTTCAATGTACGGCTCCCCAGATGGACGTGACAACAATTCCTCTGGCATGCCAAGTTAGCCGTGACCCAAATGAGAGTGATGTTTAGTTCTGGTAAGGCATGCTTGGTTTGTAGCATGTCTTGTAGAATGTCCGCTGTCTGCACAAGGAAGCGGGGTTCGGTTCCTGGAGGGGGATGGACGAAGTCCGTCACACACGTATTCTTATGGGGTGGCTTTGTAAATTATAATCAGCATTCTCATGCTGTGCTGTACGATTCCTCCACTCTTTTATTGTATTAGTAGATCACTCTGTTGTTTTAGGTAGGAAATGGGTGCATTCTAGCTTTGACTGGTGAGTTGGAGAGAGGGAGAGAGAGAGAGAAAGAGAGAGAGAGAGAGAGAGAGAGAGAGAGAGAGAGGTGGGGGGGTCTGTAATTAGTTAAACCTTTCAAATGAATTAGAAAAATGTACGCGTTAATGCTCCCAGCCTTAATATTTATAACAAAACATATTGTGTGTCATATTCACCAAATATCTCCTCACATTACGCTATCTTACCGTTGTCTGTGCACGCTGAATAAATAATCTGGCATTTATACACAGCCCGGGCTCCGTGAATAAGAACATAAACGCAGCCGTATACCACACTTCAATATGTGGAGCGGTGATGCAGAGAGATATTGTTTTGATTTTAGCTTTAAGTTAGCAAGCGTTCTTGAGAATGACTGACCTTGCCTACAGTGAGTACGACTGCAAATTTGGTCTTCTCCAAGCACCTGCTCTACCTGAAGCAGTTTGGTTTAGAGGTGACCACTTAGAGCTTAAGGCTAATATAGAGTTTCAGTCACTTTAAAATTTGTACTTTTTTGTGTGTGTAGGTGTGTATGCTCTATTCTTCTCAATGACTTGACAAATGCGTGTGTGTGTGTGTGTGCCTTTGTCTTAATGGGATTGTCTAGCTTCTGATGGATGACTTTTACCAAACTGAAACGGTGCTGACACAGAGCTCTCTGAGCACGCATGTGCACACACACACACACGCCCACGCACACGCTCATGCCAATGTCTGTGTCATGGTCTGGTGGTTTCCTGTGCAGGGTTACCCCCAAGGTCTCTCTCTCTCTCTCTCCTGGGTTGCTCCCAAGGTCTCTCTCTCTCTCTCCTGGATTGCTCCCAAGGTCTCTCGTCCATGCTCTCTCTCTCTCTCTCACTCTCTCCTGGGTTACTCCCAAGGTCTCTCGTCCCTGCTCTCTCTCTCTCTCTCTCTCTCTCTCTCTCTCTCTCTCTCTCTCTCTCTCTCTCTCTCTCGACTGAGACAGATAGCAGGTCCATGGCCTGTTGCCGTATGCATTGCAGAGTTCCAGAAGGTGGCTCACGGGAGACTCCGGTCTGTTTGGACTCCGTAGGGAGAGCGATCAATATTAATCTGTTCTCCTACTGAAAAGGCCAGTGAATGCTGGTCGTCTCTTGAATCTCTGCTGCAAAACATGCAGTGTAGGCATAATATGACAACATGTCGTGTTAATGCAGTGAATAGCCTTAGCAGCTGAACTGAAGCTTTTATTGTAAACGAATAATCCATAGTTTCTGCACAGAAACTAATTAGTCCCCCAGTTCTCTGTTGAAATGCAATTCACTTCTATAGACTGTTGCTGAAAGCTTGTTGAACATTAGACTTGCTGAATTAAAAACACTAAATGTGGTTTATTTCAACATCAACAGAAACTCAAAATATAATTGCAAGTAACATGATTGGTGCTTGCTTGATTGTTGCAACATTCCAGAGATTCCATTAAACTGTTTTTATCTATAGATAAATAAATAAAAGGCGGCACCACCAGTTCTTTAAAAAGACTGCAAACTTTGTAGTTCATGGTGATGTTGCGACATTACAGTGAATAAAGCTATAGTCAGCTATTGCAAGCTAATTGTAAGATAATACACTTGTACTTAGGGCTGTCGCGGTAACCGCAAAAATTGAATACCGCGATGTTGCTAACCCTTTTATATTTTTTATACTAAAAATACATTAAATAAAACTTTGTTTAACGTTTTTTAACATTCTTCTACCACATCAGTGGTTATTTAGCTATTTGGCGATTCCCATTGCCTTAAGTTGAATGACCGCTCTATGGGATCTCCTTCATTACGTTTTTCAGTCACGTATTTCCACACTCCCCTGTCAATCTCTTAGAAGCGGCCGCTTTTGGGAACACGGTAACTGTTTGCATTTCTAAGTCGGTCTTTTTGTGCTCTCCATCTTTTGAACATATTCAGTGACACCAGATTTCTTGGCTGCTTGAGAGTTGTTTGATGACTCTACTGCATTAATCACAATGATTTTAAAATCAGCATCATAACTCCTCCTCAGTTGTTTAACTTGATCTACTTTTGAGCCGCTTTGTTCAAGACGATCACTCTCTTTCCATATTTCATGCATCTGTATGCTATAGCGAGGGACGGTGGATGAGTGCAAAAACTATCTTACAAGTAATGTACGCCATTTGTCTAGACCCCGAATATAAGATGACGTTACTTTTTAAGACTCATTTAAAGAAAAACTTATATTCTTATATTCGGACCAATATGGTAATATATCCATGGTTGTAGCCTTTGGGAGTGTATGTCTTGTAGCGACCTCTTGGGTTAATGATTGGACATTAAGGTACATTAAGCTTAATGGGGGGGGGGAGGGTTCACCCGCTGTTATGGGGGAGGACAGTAGTAAGATGTGGGTGGGCGCGCTTAAAAGGGAAACAGAAGTAAAGGGATTAAAAAGCGGGAGTGTCAGTGGTTTTTGGGCGCTCTTCCTGTTGTTTTGGGTGCAGCCCTTTTTGCCCGGTTCTGTACCAATAAACAGGATTTCTACACGAGTTGTACTTCGCTTCCAGGTGTGTTCATTGGGCTAGCGTGGTCGGAGTGCACGTAACGCCACACTGGTGTCAGAAACGGAATAGTAATACCAACGTCTCGTTCTCCGATTAGCCAGCTAGTGCTGTCGAACATGGAAGATAAAAGGGCCGACCAAGAAAAGGTGTTAGGAAGACAGGACAAGATGCGGGGGGTATATCCTACCCCACCCTTTACGCCAGAGATGTGTCGGTTTGGACGCGGTTTCACTCTCTATCCAGAACGGGCAAAAGACAGTATGCGAGGCAAACTGACTCTACGCGAGCCGTGGGCGGAGGGGAGTGTTGCCGCGAGACCAGAATGTAAACAAACTATTCAAGATGATGGCGCATATGTCTCTCATCTGAACAACAACAATAACAAACCCTCAGTGTCTTGGTCTCAACTTAAGCTTCAGCTACAAATGTCTAGTGCCTGCCATAACTGGAGCGAAGAGACTAAATTAACGAAACTACTGAGAGTTATTGATGAAAAGGATGCCGAAAAGTTAATGCCATTAATACAAGGGGGCAGTATGGATTATGCTAGTGCAGTGATTTGGATGGATAGTGCTTACCCCAGCAGTTTATCTCCACAAAATGATCTTACACCATCTTACCAGTCATGTGAAGCGGATTTGAGAAAACTGCACATTAACTCTCAAGTGCAGACCCCCATAGGAAG